>JAAGKR010006178.1:0-14313 GCA_011419295.1 Clarias macrocephalus
CACCACCACCACCACCACCACCACCACCCATCCCATCCCATCCCATCCCATCCCATCTCTCTGCTTCTTCATGAACCTGCTGCCTTCGCCGAGTCTGATTAATCCTCTGAATCATAAATAAGACTGAACCCATCTCCAGAGCAGCCTGCAGCATGCTGACTGGATTGTCTAGACATATTCAAATTTAACCTTTTTTTTTTTTTTTTCTTCCTTTTTCGGAAATGGTAATTACTCATTATCACCTAAACGTTGCCGACTACAGCGCGAGGACGTCGTGACAGGATCCCCAAACCGAACCGCACACGTTATCCTGAGCCTGGTGTCCTGCTTTATGTACAGTAGAACGCTCACCAGTCTAGGCTGGTTTAGGTTCGTTTCAGAGCCATGAAGCTCTCCATGATGTTCATCTTCAAGGTCACTCAGGGGAGATTCGCTGTCTGGAGTAAGTTTCTAAACGGATGTAGAAACAGCGTGAAACGATGCAGATGTTATAATATGTATATAATAAACTGCGGTGACTTTTGCACTTGGCCCGTTCTTCGTATGCTCCACCCATGCGAAGGTTTCGTCCCTGCTCATAGTCCTGTGTAATTATTCCGTTTGTTTTCATTCATCATTACTGCTGTAAGAACCTGACATAATGCTAAAGCTGAAATTACTGTATGGATGCTGCAGACGACTTTATTCAGGAAACTCTGCTGAAGAGGAAGCGTGTGATGTGGGTGTACTGTACTGTACCGTATGCGAGATCCCTAACAGAATGACTCAACGGTCTGCGCTTTCTCCAAAGAAAGCTGGAAGCTGATGGCACAGCCGTCTCCGTACAGCCCAGACCTCGCCAGTGAAAGTCCAAGCTGGAGGCCGATGGCCGAGGCCCAAGCCGACGTCCTCACAAGTCATGTCCAAGTCAGAGAACAAACAGAAGGAACTCCTTTTATCAACCTGCCACGACCTCCGAGTCTGGAGTGAATGTCTTCGCCCCTGACCTTACCCCAAACGAGGACGCCAATAAGGATGTCACGCCGTGTCGCTGTCCCGCCTTTGATGTCACGTCATCTTCCACTGCTGAGAAAGTTCTGCTCCATTGTGTAGATTTCTGCTCCCCTGGTGCAGCGTGGAGAACTTTGTGCCCTCTTCCTCGGGGGAAAGTGACACCCCTGACCCCAAGCGCATGGAGAACTTTGATTCGTTGTGTGCCGAGTTTATCAAAAAAAAAAAAAAAGGACTTTGAAGGGGGTTGTGTCAGGTTAGAGCCATGGAGATGATAAATTATTGTTGTTCCCAGAAGCCCCTGCATGCCACATGCCTGTGATTATACCCACCTGTGTGACACTGTGGCATCATTACAGTTCTGCTTGTTATGTGAAGCTTCCTTGTCTAATGTCTTTTTTTTTTTTTTTTTTTCAACCTGTTTGCACGTACGTTTAAATCATAACCTTGACCAGGCAAATACTAAGGATGGTTAAATGTTCATGTTCTTGAATGCTAAAACAGTGTGTCTTTCAAACATTTGTGGTTGTCTTTCTTTAAAATACATTATATATGTTAAATCCAAATAGTATAACATATCAATTCATATTTGTGGTAATTGTTTTTATTGTTGATTTGATGGGCATTGGTGGCTCAATGGTAGGTGTTTCGCCTCCCATGGGTTCAATTCCCAGCCGCTGCCCAAACCCCAGTCACTGGATACAGTGCCGGTCCCAAGCCCGGGTAAAATAGGAGGGTTGTGTCAGGAAGGGCATCCGGCGTAAAACCTGTGCCAAGCTTGTATGTGCGGACCAAGTGTCCGCTGTCGCGACCCCTTGCCGGGAGCAGCCGGAAGACCGACACACTGTGGTGTAGTGGTTAGCACTGTTGGGTCCGGTTTCGATTCCCGTCTCTGTGCGCGCGGAGTTTGCTTGCATCTCCTCCCCGTGGTTTCCTCCGGGTTCTCCGGTTTCCTCCCTCAGTCCAAAGACATGTAGGTTAATTGGTTTCCTCCCACATTTGGTGCCAGTTGGTGTTCCCAAATTGGCCGTAGTGTGTGAATTTAATGTGAGTGTGTGTATATGTGTGTGACCTGTCCAGGTTGTACCCCGCCTTGTGCCCTAAATCTCCTGGCATAGGCTCCAGGCCCCCCGTCACCCTGAATGCAGGATTAAGTGATATAGATGATGAGTGAGTGAGTTTCTAAATGCTGTATTTGGCAGAAAAAGGCAAACAAATATAATAATAAAACAAAATCTGAGTCAACAAATAAATTTCAACATTATGCATGAGGCGGGCATGAAATGGGGCACAGCGTAGCTTACATGACCTCAGCACCCTCTCAGCGTTCAAATTTGTATTTGTAGAAAAAAAAAAAGAAAAAAGTCCCTCAACAGGGCCTGCTGTGTCTTGCGTTTGCTCTCAGGAGAAGCAAAAATACATTTTCTACACAGCATCCCTTTATAAACCTGTGTGTGCTTGTTAATACTTGTCTCCGAGGCGTCCCAAACTGCAGCAGGTGGGCCGTGCATTGCCGAGAAGGAGGTCTGTGACGTGATGCTGCTCAAGAAATCATGCTTATTTATTCACGATGTTGACTGGAGCTTAATGAAGCGCTGAAAAGAGCGATCTGTGTTTGATTAAACTCTCAGGACCGGTCGAATGGTTCAGATGTACAGTACCGTAGGATGCAGCCTTTATAGCTCTTAGTTTCATCAGTAGCAGTGCTGGTATGGTTTCTACTGTAGCATATACTGTAGTGAGTATAAAGAGTTTACGCGATGATGGAAGCGTCGTCATATAATGATATAGGCGTCGACAAAATGCAATTAATGTGAATCGAGATCCTTGTGACAAGCTGTTTTTCAGGAATAGACGAAAGACCGGCAGTAGACGTTTGTTTCTTTTAGACACTAGTGATAAGACACACTTATATCCATATGCATTAAGGAGGATAATTTGTGTTATTATGCATACTCTGATCTCTACTAATAACAAGCTATAATTACGTGGCATCGCAGCACGGTGAGCATTTGTTGCCTAAAAAGAATCACAGAAAGATGCTGCATACAGTAAGTCACAGTGCATAAGACCAACGTGTCCATAACACAATTAAATACAGATTGCAATCCTTTGACTTGAACACTGAAATAATGTCCGGAGGAAAAGGGCGATTAAGGGCATCAGGGAAAAAAAAAAAAAAAAAAAAAAAAGATTTACTGGAAGGGTAATGCATCAAACAGCTGTGTTTGCTCAGCCCAGTGCTGACTCGAGTATTAGGTTCAATTGCATGGTGAAGATAGCTGTTATCAACCAACGGCTAATTCTGCCTCTTCTGCCATTTCTACTAAAAACAGCTCACATTTCGTGTCACTCAGGACAATTATTCAGATTTTACTCTGCACTTTATGGCAGGCTATACATAGCAGGGGCGTTCAAGTCAAACGGGGACTTTTGAGTGATTGTGCAGGATAACAGAACAGGATAAAAAAAAAAAAAACGCACTTTATTTCTCTATATAATCCCCTGCCACACTAAAGCACTTATCCCAGTGTTTCACTAGTGCCTGAATACCATCCAGGTTAAAAGTTTTCTCAGTATGTTGGAACCGCATATTGTAAAACGCTGGCCTCCCAGGAACTCCCTTTAATAGCCCAAACATGTGGAAATGGCTTGGAGCGAAATCAGGCCTGCACTCCCTGGACTTGGCTGTTCCGCTCATTTTATGTTCATGTTAACGATGCACTGGGGGTGTGTGTGTGGGGGATATAAGAATCTCATCACCGTACTGTGTTTAAAGTCTTTTGTAAATGATTTTTTTTTTTTTTTAAAGTCACAAATACATTTTTATAAGAACTTTCATCGCAAGTCCCGGTTATCCACACCCCTCCTGTTATCCATTTATACTGGTGCACCAGAGACACAACGCATGCAATAGCATATTTGCAAAGCATGCACAGAACAAGACACAGTAAACAGTAAATTGATGAGAATATGATTAACTGATAAATGACTCAAAGGATGTTTTTCATTCTGAAACTAGATGCTCCGCCTAAACAATCATGATTCACTAAATCTATATGCTGCGATGAGACAAAAGGAAATGTTTACCTGAATCATATATCCCTTCGCTGGATAAATGTTTTTCCTCCGCTAATAAACGTCCCACTAATTTGATGTGACTGCCTCTTTCATTATGTTCCAATAGCACTTCATTTGTTTGAATGGCTGGAACAGAACATTTGAGTTATTTTACAATTTCCTTTTGATATTTCCCAATGCTCACATTACTGGCTTTCCATTCAAAACACTTACACACAAGCAGATAAAATGACGCTAACCCATCGCTAAATTCCGTCAAATAAGTGCGCAGTTCTAACTCTGTCGCTTTTTTTGTTGTTTTTTTTTCCTTACAAAGGAAAATATTTATTGAACATGCGCACGACAATCTGTGGAACATGCAGTATTAATTTTCTCCAGTATATAGGTCATTGAGCACATATTGAATTGTAAGCATGTAGGGCAAAATGAACTGTTCATTTTCCAGGGAGAATGGTACTGTAAGAATGCCATCTGTCATGCCAGGGTTCAGATGCTATCAGATCTTTTTTTTTTTATAGGTCACTCCACATTAAATAGTTGTCGTTCACTAGATTGCGGTCATTGCATTTCTGTAACTAAATTCAATCTCTTTCAATGCACAGTGGAAAATAAATAAATAAATAAATAAAAAATACAGTGGGTATCAAAAAAAAAGTCTACACACCCCTTTTAAAATGTCACGCTTTTGTGATGGAAAAAAAAAAAATGAAACCACGATAAATCATGTCTGATCTTTTTTCCGTATTTAATGTGATATAGCAACCAACACAATTCAAAGGAAATAATAAGAAAAAAAAAAATCTGATTGGCCAAGTTGAGAAAGTGTTACTGATCGCGTACAAACACATTTTCGAAAAGTTATTGCATCAAATGATTTATTATTGTTAACTTCAACTACTGACCAGCTGTTTGTTCAGGATTTCCTCAATGTCAGAATATAGTTCTTTATCGTCACAATGGAATTAAATGTCCCTTTTTATGGAATTAATAGAATTAAAGGTGTAAATGATGAACATACAGTAATTACAGAAGAGCATTAAATATGAACATAAGTGATCAGCTACAGTATTCCTGTTCAGTTCAAATATTAAAGCAGCTGGACATGTGAAAAGTGTGACCAGGCAAGATTGTACATTTTAAACATAACAATAAAAACGAAAGAATGAAATCCAGACTGCGGTATTGCAACATACAGTCTTGCACATCTGTTTGTTGAATGGCGATTTTGTCTCATGTACAGGTTTTTGATTATAAATCAATCTGAAGAAAGAGTCGGTGAAATGTGTAGACGTCTAGATGTGTGTGTAGTGCAAACAGTTCCTAACATTCACTGACTGAGTTCGTTTCTTAATGTTCGATTCTCATTGAACTAAATGAAGCTGGAACAAGATGTAAAGGCAGTTAATAAGGATTGTGATACAATCTCCAAATCCAAAAAAGGAAGGCAGATGTCAAATTAAATCCAGATACAAGAGCGAGTGAACAAGAACAAACATAAGAAACGGTTTAATCACAGAAGTAACTCACGTGTGTTGTACAAAAAATATATACAGATACCAATATTTACAATTATATACACTATGTTCAGTGAATGGGGGAGAAATGAGTCGGCCTCACCAGTTTCCATGAATCTGGTCTGGTAGGAAGATGATAGAAAATGTCTGTCCTGTAAAACTGTCCTGATGGTGAATCATCCTAATTTCAGGAAAAACCTCAACCAAACAGATTTCACAGTCCAATACAGTGGAAAACAGCTCTGAGACGAAAAGGCGTCTGGGATTCCCCTCGCGATTTGAAAGCACAGAGACAACACTGTTGCATTAGATTTTATATTCATGTCAAAGACTCACTTCGTCAGACTTAAGAACAAATCAGACTTACAAACGTGCTCCTGGAACGGAACCCGTTCGTAAGTCGGGGACTACCTGTACAAAGCCCGAGATGAAGAACATGTGCTTATATAGGAGACTGTGGGTGGGAGAAATTGTCATTGATAGAACTGCGGGCATTGTGACCATACTGATAGTGTGTTATGCTAGGGATTGTAGTTCACGTGGCCATGTGTAAGTGTGGGCCGCGACACAATACAAAAGATTCTTCCAGATCTGATGATGACTTGGTTTCATCCAACCTTTGAATTTATGTTCCTTAAAGAGCTCAGAAAACACATCCAGGGTCTTACTGGATCATTGGCAATAATTACGTGAGGGATGCAAAAAAAAAAAAATCCTAAGCATGTACTGGAATGCAGTAAAGAAACATAGTAACATCATACAATAGTAACATTATCAATAATCGGATATGCCTGAGAAACTGAAGAAGGGAAAACCTTATCAGGGTGACTAAAGCAATATTAATGGAGCTTCAGGAATACGTCACTCTGCATGTGAAAACATTCTTGTATTCCTCACATATCTGGGATATGGGGTAGGGCGGCTAGATGGATGGCCTTTCTCATGGGAAAAACAAAACAAAACATCTAAATCTGCCTTAACTTAATTTAGTTAAAAACCATTTGCCAAAATATGTTATGGTCTAATGGAACCTAATGGTAGAACTTCATGAGCAGTAAACTACAAGACTAAAGTCTTAGGTACCCTTGGGGTTTTAGTCCAGACTTTGTTATACCTGTTTATTTTATGACTTCATTTTTAAAAGGAAACATTTCGTCATTACAAACATTAGTATTCCAGAAAAATAAATAAATAAATAAATAAATAAATAAATAATAGTAATAATTTTACAGGAAATCTGTAGGTCAGATAAGAAAGCAACATATTACATAAAAGACCATTTTCACACACAAAAAAATAAAAATAATAAATAAATAAATATTTTTTGCTAAAAAAAAAGTCCTCACAAGTCTTGGTCTGCAGGATGTTGAGTAATAATTTGGGGCGACGTAAATTAAGAAATAAAAACCATTCAGATGGCTTTTGAATTTTTTTGTCTGTCTGTTTGTCTGTTTGTTTGTGCACGCATCACATAAAAGCTACTGACTGAATTTTAATGGGGTTTTCACAGGTGTATTTGGCCGAGCTTGAGGCAACAAATAGGCTTCGTTTCATCGCAATCGGCCCACGGGAAGAGGAGATATGCTACTGGAAAACGTCTCATTAAAAAATCGACCTTGGAAAAAAATCATTAGTTCAGATGTACATTTTCTAATACATGCTTATGAGTGTGCAATTGAAATCTACTTAACAAACACGATCTCACATCTTCATCTTGCGCACTTCATGGTAACTTGAAGGTAATTTTAGTTCATTCCAAAATTCAACATATGCCGTTTTAAATGCCTTTAAGAGCACTTCAATTCCATGTGTAGTTTCCTTATAAAACTGTCCAAATTGTACCTGAGACGATATTTTAAGCAAAGCGTCATCACTCCAGTTACTGACTTTGATTCATTAATTACTGTTTATAGTATTTTTTTTAAATGTAGAACCTTTTTTTTTTATTGATGACATCTTTGCTCTACAGAGTTTTTTGCAGACTTTTGCACAATACTGTATATTACGTGCATAAACAAGGCAGTTTTGAAGCATGGTGGTGGTAACATTATGCTTAGAGTCTGATTCTGTTCGGCTGGGATCTGGGGATCTAGTAAATCTAGAGGCAATTTGTTTTGGCAACAAAAAAAAAAAAAGAAAAGCTGAAGGCAGCTGAAGGAATGCTAACAACTCAATGCTGAAATTGAAGTCAACAAAGGAATAAACAAACCAATGGTGCAGTAAGGGCTGAAATGTAAATAATACTGACAACCCGTGGAATGCCTTGAAGAGGGTTTTGCACGGAAAATGCCCTTAAAAAGTGATCGATCTTATGAACAGAATGAGTAAAAGAAAAAAAAAAAAAAGAACAACATATTTCTGTGGGTTTTCCCTATTTTAGATGCTTCTGTCTGGATCACCAGAGCGATTTTGGAGCACTTGCAAAAAGGCGAAACAGTGGTGAAGTGGCGTGTCCGTCACGACGCCCACTCTCGACCGTTTTATCTCTTCGTCAGGCTTTTTCATGGCTGTGAACAAGTGGGAGTGATTTTTCTACCGCGGTCTAAAACTGTTCTCTTGCCACAACGATACGCTGCGTTATTGCACACATTAGCATCAGAGCTAATTAAAACCGATGAAGACCGTGGCACGTCTTCAACAAAAGTGCCATCATGGATGTGAAATGGTGTGAAAAATTTATGGCATGTTAACAAGCCGGCGTAATATTACTGTACATATATAATGTACAATATCAGGTTACAACATGACGTTTTCAAAGCAAGTGGCGTTAAATGAGGTGTAACACTTTAACAGCGGTGCAGGTATTACAAATTTTAAACAGAATTACTACAACAACAACAACAACAATGGGGAATGAGAATTTTATGTCTTTTTTTGTTCCGGTGTAAATTGAATTTCTCATGCAAAAATAAAAAAAGCATAATTTTTACAGGACTAAAATCACGTTTTGTGTAACACCACCGCGTGTAACTCAGTTGACATGTTTTTAAGTACTGTTATGAAGTATGCAGTCACATATCTGTCTTAACATCCTGAAAATGTGAAGAAACAAATACTAAAGCAGGATTACTGGACAGCAGCTCCTTACGTTGCCGTAACTTTAGGACATGTCCTCTGTAGAGAGCAGAGGCATTACGGAAAGTCCATGGAGTTTTTTCAGATGTTGCATCTCCATCTTGCCTCGTATGACCCCCTCTAAGTACAGGCCTTGAGGTTTTGTGGGGTTTTAAAAATATCCGCCGCCACGTTCTTCAACTGCAGTGGCTTCAGACACCCGGAGAATTTCCACAACTAGGTTTCCACATAAACATTGACAGTTTTTTTTTCTTCTTCTTCTTTCTCCTCCTTTTTTCCTTCACAAGCTGGATTCCAAAAATATCAGGTGTGAACAAAGTGTCCCTCTGTGCTCACCTCCCCTTCAACACAGCAGTGTTATTTTTCCTGACACGTTAGCATTAACTACGGTAGGTCCGTTTGCATGGCTCGGTGCGCTCCGGATAAAACATACAGTGTGTGGATGAAAGGAACGCTGCAGCATGGTTAAGTCAGGTCACGTAGGCTTTATTGTCATTTCATCATCTCACTATTGTTAGAACACAATGCGAGATGTAAAGTTAAAGACTGTCGTAACATTTAAGCAACGATGCATCAGGAAACAATCAAGCGTACAGTATGAGTCACATGCAGTACAGTAAGAATCGCTATGCGGTAATAATGGAGCATAAACATCTTGTTGTCGCACTCTGCTAATGTCATGACTTACGCAGTATTAGTAAAGGTGAAAATTAGGATTAGTAAAGATTTCTGTTTGTCTGACCTTTATACAGTTTAAAAACAATTGCAATTCACACAAATCAAACCAATTTATCAGTGTGATATCAATAAATAAAAAAAATGTTATGATGTGATCTGAGCTCTCATGTGGTTCAAACCATTCAAACAGAAAGAAAGGATGTCAGTCATATATCATAACCTTTCCAAAAAAAAATTTCTCAATGTAAATCGTCTTTATTAATGCATTAGGCATTCGATGTTAATAAAGAGCATGATGCTTATACAAGTATTAATGACTCTTTTTACCGTATGTGACTCTGGCAGCTGTTAATGTACCATATACTGTATGACTAATAATTTCCTGATTCACTGAGGATTAGTGCATGTACTGTATTAGCTCACGATTAGGAAAATATAAATCATAATCATAAATATAATATAAGACGGCTGTAAGGCAATATCCAGGATGAATAATAGCAAAAAAATATCAGGGGGAAAATGAGATCCCAACCCATGGCATCATCTGCCTGTCCTTGGTGGGTTTCCTCCGGGTACTCCGGTTTCCTCCCACAGTCCAAAGACATGCCGATTAGACTAATTGGTGCTCCCCAAATGTGTGAATGTGGGTGTGAATGTGGACTGGAGGTCCTACCATGGTCATACAAATGGGAATAAATACAATGGTCACCATCGGCCTCCACAGTCCCTAGTTGGACTGTTCCAAAAGTAGATGGAGATAGAGAGAGAAACCACAATCATTATAGCTGATTGTTTTGTTATAATTTTCCAGGAACCTATCGCAAGGGGACTCTGGGCACTAGGTGAGGTTCATCCAGTACAGGGTGACAATCCATTGAAGGACATGTTCACACACTGCATCCTATTTGGAAAGAGTGGAAAAGCCTAATCTGTATGTCTTTAAACTGTGGGAGGAAAACTACCGAGTTAGACGAGAACATGCCAACCCAAGGCCGGAATCGAACCCTCGATCTTGGAGGTACAAGAACGTTTTAATCATGTGTTAGGATCAGTTAGGATAAAAGAATTGTTGCCAGCTGAAGCTTCTTAAACACGGCAGTAATGATCACTCACTCATTCTCCATACAGCTTATACGCAAGCTCGCTCACAAATTGTGGCCAATTTGGGAATGCTGAGTTGGAAACTCTAAATGTCCAGAGTACCTGAAGGGAACCCACCAAGGACGGGGAGAACATGCGAAGTCTATACACACAGACCCTCGGGGTGGGAATCAAACCCTCAACCATGAAGGTGCGACGTGACAGTACAAACCAGACAGTGCAAATGATCCCTATTATCCAGTGAAAGACTTCAATCAAGTTGTGGCATACGTACTGTATATCAGGTTTTTGTACAGTATATTGTGTCATTCAAAACATAAAAAAAAAAAGAAAAGTTGCTATTGGGTACTGTACATATCATTAATGGTTTTATTTTTAACTTTCCAACTCTCTTCATTTTATATCCTTAATGGTTATATAAAAAAATCTTGAAATTAGATGATGCATTGAGGCTTTGAGTCAGACAAAAATAAATAAATAAATAAATAATGAAATATATATTACGCAAAATACATTATGCTTAAATGTTTTACAGTAACTTCCAAAACAATGTTCTTTGTTGACTCTATTATACAATCTCAATCTGTGCTTTTGGCTCAGTTTAGAACTGGCTCCATTAAAAAAAAGACCAAATTGAGAGCTTTCTCTCATGCCAGTTGGGGGGGGGGCGGACTGGGTTATGGCAGAATTAATAAAACACTAAAAACAGCATGCAGTATTGAAGTGCAGCTGTAGCATCTAATGAGATTTAAAAGTGCTCCCATAAAGCCGCATAAATGGAGCCTACACGGGGAATTATATTCTCCCTGGGTGAAATCTGATTGGTGTTTCAGCGAGCGGAGGCAGCAGTTGTCCCTGCGCTGGATGATCACGCACATAATGAGGGGTGTGTGATCAGATCTTCACGCTTATTTAAGACAAGTCGTGCTTGCCCGGCACCATCCATTCACCATACACGCATAGTACCATGTACACCAGTCACTGCAGCCGAATCAGAACGCCATTGTGCGCGAGAATGGTGCTTTAAAATAAGCAAATCATTATTCTGGTTTAAAATAAATAAATAAATAACTAAATAAATAAATAAAATACTGGCGAATCACAGTGCCGTGCTGAGGCAGCCATTTGGAGCAATGTGAGTCTGGCCCGATTTCCAAGCGATACGTGTGAGATTTCAATCCGAGAGATTGCTAATGTGTGTGAGCAAAGATACGATGCTTAGATGTTAATTATTAGTAATAAAGACTAACAATTGTAACACAGGCTGACTATTGACTTAGGTCATGCATGACTTCGCCAAACCAGGCATGAAAGAAAGTTGCGCATTATGACTGGGCCGAGCATGAGATATGTGTGTCAATCGTTATGAAAGAGGGAAATGAAAAAGAGAAAGAGGGATTGAAAGAGAGAGAGAGAGACAGAAAGAGAGAAACGCATCTGTGAGAACCCCGGACAGACAATACTCGACTGTATAGAAGCATGAAGTCTGGCCCTGCACTGTGTGGGTTTCGTCCGAGCTGAAGACGTCTTTTGTATGAGATATGTAGCCTCTTTGTGTTCGGGAGGGAAAACTCTTTTTGCATGATAATACTATGACTGGCGCTTCTCATGAGTCACTTGAACACGTTCGCTCATTGACAGCAGACTTGCACATACTGTCTCTGTTTATGAAAGAGTTAGTATCAGTTATTTTGTGTGGAATGTAACAAGTCAGTTAAAGCCTATATTGTAAAAAAGAAACAACTGGGATTTTACTTCTGCAGGCTCACAGAACGCATAAAACTACGGTACATACTGTACATGACATTCCTACATAAATGGAACATGATGGCATTTTGAACCCCAGTGAATCCGGTACATTGTTGACTGTAGGATGTAAATCATACAAAATATGAACGAAAGTATTTGGCCAAACCTGTTGCAGTAATTATTGAATTATTGAATCATGACACAATAATGCTTCAACAAACCAAGACATCTTTCGACAATTCTACGCTTCTGACAACTTTGTGACAACAGTTTGTTGAAGCAAGGATTATAAAGACATGGTTAAACGAGTTCAATGTTTAAGAACTAAACCGGACCTAACACAGAGCCTTGACCTCAACACCATCGAGCTTCTTTGGGATGAACTGGAATGAAGATTGTGAGCCAGGCCTTCTCATCCAACATCAGTGCCTGACCTCATCAATGCCCTATAGAATGAGCAGGCATGAAGTTCTACAGAAACACTCTAAAATCTTGTGGACAGCCTTCCAAGTATAGCGGAAACTGTTATAGCACGCACTATTGAAGTATACAGTATGTATTTGGATACAATGTCACTGGCAAATACTTTTGTCCAAAGGGTGTTTATTTATTTGATATTCACCTAAGAATGTCTTGCTCTTGTTAATCCCAAGCTAACAGGCCCATCCAACGTATTCGAACAGCAAGGTCAATACTTCTTTTGTTTGTCCTACAGTATACACGGAAGTCTCTCGCTGATCTCTCTTAGTCTCACCCTCTCTCTTTCTCTCCGTCGAGCTCCTCAACTCCTTCTGCCCTCCACAGTTATTGCATGGAGGTCTCTGTCTCAGTGCTGAGGATGGCCCTGTGTGGTCTGCTTGAGAAGCGTGTGGTAACTAGGGTCGGTTTCACTTGACCATAAATATGGTCTTGGCCTCTGAAGCAGACCGCTGTTCTCTGATGACCCTCAGTCAATAGTTTAGGACTGAAATTCTCACAAAACAGCTGCGTACCTGAGCCTCCAAGTGGACTTCATATTAACTTGAGCACCTTTTTCTGTTATACTGACTCTTTAGCCTTATAGCGTACAGTGTGACTGTAATTTAACTCCTGCTATAATTCTTCTTATGTCAACCAAATGAGGATGGGTTCCCTGTTGAGTCTTGAGATCCTTTTACGATTGCCTATGCTGTTGAACATGATACACCAACCTGAAGACCAGCAGGCCATTTTGAAGTAAAGAGTGAAAATCGATCAGCGCCATTGAACCAGCTTTGGGCAAAGTAAATGCAAAAAATTTGGAATGTGCCTAAAAAAAACTAAGAAATATAGAGGTCATACCACAAAATGCAAGATGCTTATCAGTAATAAGAATCCGAAGGCCACATTTGCAAATAAAATACAGAGATGAGTCACAAAAGATCTGGAACCAAGATTTACCTCTACCAAAGTGGAGGAAAGGTTAAAACAAAAAAAGAAACATCACATTTGCATAGCATCCTAGCTTCGAAGATTCCGTGTTTGCTCTGCCCCCTAAATTTGATGATGTCATGCCTGCTCTGCACCTGTTGAAGACCTTGGACTGGCACCACTTTCAGGACAGCATGTTGGGGCCAAGCACTCCCCAACATGTATTAACCCCTAAAGGTCGTTGTAATGTTTAGTCACAGACCAAATCATGCGTCAATATCATAAAATTGTATCTTTTTTGGCCCAGTTTTCAGTCCAAATCCTGGCCCAACACCATTGCTGGGTATCAACCCAGTTTCTTGGGTTTCACCATCCAGCAAGACAACAACCCAAATAACACTGATATGTAAAAGCAAGTGTTCTCCGAGCTTAATTGCCAGTGCAGGAATAGACAGTGCTGATACCCATCCGGTCTAGTTCTGGGTGTCAAATGACACCAATTTGAAATGAGTTCAAATGAGTGTTTTGCTGAAAGGTTAATACATCAACTTGTGTAGAACTGTCTTTAGCAGGAACAACTATAAGTGAATTTTCTATGTGTACAATAGTCTGACTCATATCATTTCATTTCATCATTTCATTGGGGTTCACTTTGATTGGTCCATTTCAAAGCCTTGATTAATTTTGACTTTTGCTGGCATGCTTAGGATTACCATCCTGTTGCATGACCCAGTTA
>JAAGKR010006178.1:14333-45079 GCA_011419295.1 Clarias macrocephalus
GCAGGCCATTTTGAAGTAAAGAGTGAAAATCGATCAGCGCCATTGAACCAGCTTTGGGCAAAGTAAATGCAAAAAATTTGGAATGTGCCTAAAAAAAATATAG
The DNA here is from genome assembly GCA_011419295.1 of Clarias macrocephalus. Classification (NCBI taxonomy): domain Eukaryota; kingdom Metazoa; phylum Chordata; class Actinopteri; order Siluriformes; family Clariidae; genus Clarias; species Clarias macrocephalus. The sequence goes on from JAAGKR010006178.1 coordinate 14,437, forward strand.
AAAAGAAATATAGAGGTCATACCACAAAATGCAAGATGCTTATCAGTAATAAGAATCCGAAGGCCACATTTGCAAATAAAATACAGAGATGAGTCACAAAAGATCTGGAACCAAGATTTACCTCTACCAAAGTGGAGGAAAGGTTAAAACAAAAAAAGAAACATCACATTTGCATAGCATCCTAGCTTCGAAGATTCCGTGTTTGCTCTGCCCCCTAAATTTGATGATGTCATGCCTGCTCTGCACCTGTTGAAGACCTTGGACTGGCACCACTTTCAGGACAGCATGTTGGGGCCAAGCACTCCCCAACATGTATTAACCCCTAAAGGTCGTTGTAATGTTTAGTCACAGACCAAATCATGCGTCAATATCATAAAATTGTATCTTTTTTGGCCCAGTTTTCAGTCCAAATCCTGGCCCAACACCATTGCTGGGTATCAACCCAGTTTCTTGCCTGAATGCCTATGCCAAGCTGAGTTACAGTACAGCTCTTATGTTTGGTTTATGTTTAATAAAGTATACTTTCATGTTTACTCGCTTCAAACACTGTTAATGGTTCATAGAAAACTTATAAGATCATCAGTCAAGCACGAGGTGGAGGTAAAGTCATGCTTTGGGTTTGCATGGCTTCTTCTGGACAGGTTCACTAACCTTCAGGCAGGTTTTAACTGATGATGGTAACAGTAACATGAGTATAGAAGTCTACAGAAATATACAGTCTTACAGTTTACAGAGAAATGGATCCAATCTATTTGGGAACAACATCACCATCCAGCAAGACAACAACCCAAATAACACTGATATGTAAAAGCAAGTGTTCTCCGAGCTTAATTGCCAGTGCAGGAATAGACAGTGCTGATACCCATCCGGTCTAGTTCTGGGTGTCAGTAATTTCAAATGAGTGTTTTGCTGAAAGGTTAATACATCAACTTGTGTAGAACTGTCTTTAGCAGGAACAACTATAAGTGAATTTTCTATGTGTACAATAGTCTGACTCATATCATTTCATTTCATCATTGCATTGGGGTTCACTTTGATTGGTCCATTTCAAAGCCTTGATTAATTTTGACTTTTGCTGGCATGCTTAGGATTACCATCCTGTTGCATGACCCAGTTATGATCAAGCTTTATCTGCTAGACAGATGGCCTAGATGCTTTTATAATGCTTTGGTATAACAGATAGTTCATGTCCACTCAATGATATTCAGGTGTCCGGCAGCTGTGACTTGTTCAAGACATGCTCCAATCATCACCCCCATTACGATCATGTTGGATAGTGGGCATGATATACAGTATTGGTGGTGATACGCCATGTTTCATTATCACCAAACGTACTGTTATGATAATGGATGCCAAACTTATGGGATGAATTGAACTCCTCTATCTTACACAATGTCATTGAGGGCCATACTGTAGGACACTTCTAAGATAAGACCTCAGTGGAGTCGAGGCAGTTGGAAGTTTTTCGCCAAGGCATCAGAGAAACCACTGATTTTTTTTGAGGGTGCTCTTGGGTGGTGATGTCTGGGTGTCTTAGTAAAACGTTACTTTAGGTTCTGGAAAGCTGAATTGGTGTCATCCAACCACTTAAGAACTCTGGGTTTTCCTTTTAAGAATGATGTTTCGAGGAAACCCCACCGAGTTTAAACATCAAAATCAAAGTGACTATAATAAATTGCACACCCTATTTCACGAACATCTAATTCTCTAAGGACCTCCTCAACTCTGCTCTAACATGATATTCATGTCTCGCTTCAGATGTGGAGAAAATCTGAACAATGTCAGTGTAGATTTTCAATCATTGCCGTCTCTGATATGGATGAGGACGTAGGTGTTTTTGAAGCCCAACTTGGTAAAACATCTTGTCTCTTCTTATCTGTTTAAACCCTGATGGTCTGTGCAAGGGAGGAGACCACCAGTTTTACCAGAAAGAAGAATTTCTCCATTGCAGGTCTGGTGAATGGTTGAATGTCATCTTGCGCCAGCACCTTTTTGATGAACTTTTCTTTCAGGGAGGAAGAATATACTGTACTGTAGGTAGCAGAGTATATAACAAAGTATAGGGTGCAATGAAGCAGCCAAGAAATTGATGGCACCGTCCCATACTGTGGGTGGAGACATCTTGTCCAGGTCAAAATATAGACCAGGTATTTGTACTTCTTTTTTTTTTTTATTAAATCAGAACTTTCTACCAGTTTATTACATAATAACAGGGTATAAATATTTGAAAGCATAGTTCGCTCCAGGACATTAGCTGACTTTCCAAAACATTATACAGTGGAACCTCTGTATAATGATTTATCGCCTCGATTTTCACCTAAAGAACTGATATTTTGCAAGAAATTTGCATCAGCATTCTGGCATACGAACAAACGAACCGAACCGAACCGAACCGAACCGAACGCTGTCCAAGTCCACAATATGAATTTTCGCCTTAAGAACTTGTCTCCAGAAAGCAGTGAATTTGAATACTTCTAACTTATAAGTATGTTAGCTTGTTAACTAGATCACTTCTATTCTTAATCTAACAAGTGTGACTGTGTGACTCGTTGTCCAGGTAACGTCAACCACTTTGGGTGGGTAACTATTTAAAATGCAATGAGTAAAAGTACAGTTTTTTTTTTTAGTAAAACATGCAGCGAGTAGAAGTTAAAAGTCTCACATATGGGAAATACTCAAGTAAAGTACAGATGCACAAAATACAGTATAGAGCAAAAGTTTGGACACCCCTTCTCATTCAGCGAGTTTTCTTTCTTGTGTTCTTTATTGTGTTCTTTAGCCCAAACGCGTCTCTTCTGTTTGTTGTCTGTCCTTAGCAGTGGTTTCCTAGCAGATCTTCTACCATGAAGGCCTGATTCACACAGTCTCCTCTTAACAGTTGTTCTAGAGACGTGTCTGCTGCTAGAACTCTGTGTGCCATTGACCTGCTCTCTGATCTGAGCTGCTGTTAACCTGCGATTTCTGAGGCTGGTGACTCGGATGAACTTATCCTCCGCAGCAGAGGCGACTCTTGGTCTTCCTTTCCTGGGCCGGTCCGCATGTGAGCCAGTTTCTTTGTAGCGCTCGATGGTTTTTGTGACTGCACTTGGGGACACTTTCAAAGTTTTCCCAATTTTTCCGACTGACTGGCCTTCATTTTTTAAAGTAATGATGGCCGCTCGTTTTTTTTCTTCACGTAGCTGCTTTTTTCTTGCCATAATACAAATTCTAAGGTGTGTCCAAACTTTTGGTCTGTACTGTAAGTACAATTACTGAGTAGTTCTTCTACGTTTCTTAACACCTCCGCTGATTATCAGGTCTGAATGTGTGGTTTGGTGGTGCAATTTATTTCCACAATACAAACAAAAGCCAGACCTTTGACAGCATTCCTGTTCCCTGGCAGGATGACTAATTTGAATGGCTTCCATATGTTTATGTTATTTCTTTCGGTAAAAGTCTAGGTAGGCAAAGGTGTAATTAAAGCAGAGTACGGGGTTCGAGCAGATAGATGAACAGATCGAGTTTGGGCTACAGTATCACTGCATGCTAGTTTGGTTTGATGCATGCTTTTTTTAGACTTTGGCGAATGATCGGCTTCGGCGCCAGCTCATTCCATCCACTCTCCGGTACAAGACTGTGAAACATTAGAGCAGATTTGGCTGCTATATTTTTAGCTCGGATAAGCTTGTTTTTGAGCTTGTTTTCGATGCCATTCTTTCTGGTTTGGTTTGGTTTGGTTTGGTTGGACACCTCACATGTTCTCTCTAAAACACTGCATGAATTGGCCTCAGTCGGGTGTGGTTGAAGGTAGCGGTAGACCAGATGAGTGCTCCACTGACCTTGGGATGAAGGGGCAAAAAGCCTCTGTAGAAGTACTGTAACATTGAGGATGAAGAAGATGCAGGAGGTTTATTACAAAGAGTATCCATAAATCCACGAAATGCATGAACAATGAGCAGGTTCAGGTCAAACACAATGAGGTGCTGTAGATAAATACAATCCAAGGAACAGATGGAAAGCATATCGGTCATAGTTACAGGAAAGGTTAGAGACATGGGTATCAATATAGACATAGATAGATGTAGTAGAAATATTGTGAACCGTCCAAAGGACCGTCCAAGTAAGGAAAAGCTTTGGAGTTATGTGTAGTGTTTATGTGTGTGTGTGTGTGTGTGTGTGTGTGTGTGTGTGTGTGTGTGTGTGTATGGGTTTATTATTATTTTTTTTTAACATTCTAAGCAGGAAATCGAAAAGGGCGAATAAGGAAGCGTTTAAAATTCAGGGAAGAACGCCGTCTGGTGGCATGGTGGGGAAATGTCCACAATGGGTGTGGAAATATAAAGTATGGACAGAACAGTGTATAAATAAAAACAATACAGTAGAAACTTAGGGCCAATCCACCGCAAGGCACACATACGCACACTGTGGGCAAACTAGCCTACTCGGCATGCTTTTGGACTGCGGGAGGAAACCGGAGGACCCCGAGTAAACCCACCGAGCACAAGGAGAACATGCAAACTCATGCACATGCACATAGAGACGGGACTCGAACCTGGCCAGGTGCAAAGCGACAGTATTAAGCCACCGTGCCGCGCACTATTGTAACTAGGCTTTAAAACGCAAGATATTGTGACGCAGCAGGGCTAAAGTTGTTTTAACTGCACACTTGCAAATCCTTAGGACGAGCAGCTCAGTTGAAGATTGCAAGTCGGATTGCAAGTTGCTTGGGTAACTTTATCCCTGCCCTCTGCATGTGCTTTGTGTTATACAGGAAATACATGCAGTCCATGACTGCTAAAGGTAAATAAAATTATATCATGTCCCAACCATATCGTACAAACATTTACAGTTTTTAATAACCGTGTCTTTCTAAACCTTTAAAAAGAAAGAAAGAAAGAAAAAAAAAAGCGTGACACAAAGCGATATCCAGAATCATGTCACGCTGTAGTTTCCAGACTCGACCCCGTGTTGTTACACTTGAGTCTTTAAAAGTTCTGGAAATGACTAAGATCGAAATGCATAACCAGAGCAATTGTCAGTACATAGAAACCTCCATATGTGCTTTTTAAACGATGTGCAGTTTGTTATTTTTGCATCACATCGTGCAGTAACACCTATATACCGAACTACCATCACATGAAGCCCATGTCAGCAAGCCAGCTGGCTAAGATATAGGCAGCTACTGTTTATCACAAGCGCTTCAGGGTGTTAGCTTCTTTCTCGCATATGTCAGAAGCAGCGATATTCTTGACCATGCGACATTCAAGTCGCGAAGAATTTTCAACCACAAGCTGATGTAGGTGATAGAAGTCACCTTATTTTCCGTTATGAGGTGATAACTTGTGGTGCTTACAGTAAACAGTGAACAAATAACAGGCAAAGTAGCTGCTCTTCCCTACGACTGGGTGAAGGTACTAATAAAGAAATGTTTATTGGTTTAATCCAGGTGTTCAATAATAGAGATATGAGATACAGTAGGTGCACAATTTGATCCTTTGTTTCGGAAGATACTGCGTATCTTAATTTGTATAAAAAATGTGTATAAAATTTGTATAAAATTTCCAATGATTTGAATGTACAGAATGTTTACTTTACATGGTGTATACTGTTCAATCTCAACCTGTAATCATCTAAAGATTTTTATTATTATTGAAGTTTTTTTTTTCATATTTAACTTTTTTTTTTTTCTTAAAGTCTGAACACTTTTTTTTTTTTTGCTGTCTATAACAAGTCATTAAAAATGGATGCTTGTGCCAGGTGACATGTTGACATGGTGTGTAAGATTTACTCTCGAATGAACAGATGATAGGGTTATGAACGAGATACAAACTCATACTGCTGCCTAAATTAGTTTAATTATGGGCAATTATAGTAACTTTACCTACTGCTTATGTTTTTTATGATTATTTTATGTTAAATTAAATAAAAGATTAGAAAAAAAAAACTAAGATGCTTTCTCTTTGCTGATCATCAATGCTTTTCCTCAAACTTAATGTAGTCTTAAATATTATCATCATTAACATGCACTGTAAAAAAAAAAATTGTAAATTTTTCGGTAAAAAAACGGCAGCTTTGGTTGCCAGAATTTTACCGTAAAAAATACGTTATTGCACTGTAAAAAAAATAAGCCGTAACTTTTTTGGTTGTACAGGATCACACTCATTACACTGTATGTTCTATGGATTTTTTTTTTTTCTGGCCAGGAATCAAACCCAGACCCTGGTGGTACAAACCGACGGTGCTAACCACTACACTACTGTGTTTACTATGCAATTGTTGTCGTTGTTTCCCAGCGTCCCCCCGCACGACTTGCACTCCAACAACGACAACATTTGTGTTGCGAGCACAGCAGTGTAGTGGTTAGACCTGTCGCTTTGTACCACCAGGGTCTGGGTTTGAGTCCTGGCCAGGCTTGAAAAAACAAAAAAAAAAAATTGAAATCTGTAAAATGAGTGCAATTCCATACAACCTAAAAACGTTGCTACCATATTTTTCACGGTAAACTTCTGGCAACCACAGCTGCCGTATTTTTACCGTATAATTTACGCTTTATTTTTTTTCCAGTACAATAACGGATTTTTTACGGTAAAATTCTGGTAACCACAGCTGCCGGTTTTTTACCGTAAAAATTTACGTTTATTTTTTACAGCCTGGGGTTCTTAAGGTCGTTGCAATATTTTAGACCATCAGAGGAGCTCAGGATGAATTTGCTGGGATGTTCACTAAACCACATTTATGGCTGGCTGTTTTTTGAATAGACAAATACATTATTTTTTGACATAATCTCATTGCTCCTTGAGTCACTTTGTCCATTTGTTAAACATGCCTTCATGGTCTGTCATTAAAAAACGTTTTGGGCTGAGCTTCGAGCCACGAATGCACCGCTTTCTTCACATCTTCATCTTCAAAAGTCAATCTTCGTCCCCTGGACGGGCTGCTTTCAGGGGATCAAACGTGTAGATCACGATCAGGACTAAGGGGAGGATATTGTACAATGTTGTCATCTGCCGTGCATGTGGACGAGTGTCCGGCTTCTTCTTGATGCCATCACTTGTGTGACCTTCCTTAAACCTCTCCATTTATTCTTATACACTTCTCCATGCTGTGGACAAAGTCTTTGATGAATAACGGCACCATGTACACCATCAGACCATCGATCCTGAATGTAAATGTAAATTCACAGCACTGTCGGCTTTCGGCTACATACTGTAGTACCGTGCAGAATTTAAAACTACCTTCACTGACACCGATGTTAATTACATTAACTGCCAATCACCAGCTCAACACGAGCTCCTGCTGGTACTGCTGGAGCAGAATAACTGGGTAAATAGAGAAAACAAAGCATATCTGTTGATATATTATGGTGTTTGTGGAACTGTTGTATAAAAGCAATATCACACTGGAGGTCGTGCTGTTGTGCTGAATATCAGCACTTGTGCCTACAACTGCACCACGGCTGTGCTGATCACAAATTGAATAATGATTGATTGCAAACCCAAAAGTTCAGGACATAAAAAAAAAATAATAATTAAAATGAAAACAACAACAAAAAAACTTTTATTTATTTATTTATTTATTTATTTATTTATTTATTTATTATTTTACATGCAGTTCATGTTCATGATTGATGGTCCAATTTACATGCAGGACCAGCATGTAATATAGAGTGGGTATAGAAGTACAGTATATTAGCTGACAAAACATTTTAGTGTCAATTTTTTTTCTCTTCTATATTAAAAGTTGCACTGAATAAATACAGCAGGATAAAACAAAACCTGTTCTCATTTCAGACTGCAAAAAAAAAACAAGTGTGATTATTTTAAAGGGAGTGATTCTGTTCTATACCTACTGGAAATATATATATATATATATATATATATATATATATATATATATATATATATATATATATATATATAAAATAATAACCCTCTCAGCTCGTTATGTAATATAGCATCCCATGTGCAGTATGTTGCGTGAAGGCAAATGTTTTCAAGACTAATGTACTACTTCACACTTACAATATGACTTGTCTTTTTTATGCATCTGTGTTTATCTTTCAAATTTCAAGTTTAATGCTGACGCTGTATATATTACACACTATATCGTCGGAAAAATCCAAGCATCCGTACAAGCCTCGATTATCCGTTACTAAACTTAGACTTGAGCTGGAGCTGCGTCGTAATGACTTGACCCCTCCCAAAGCAGGGCAGCAGGAGCCGTAATTATGTAAAGTTGCTGCGGGTAGTTCGTGCCACATATATATAGGGTGGGACGTTTATAGTCTAAAGTAACTGGCTGTATATTATTGCTGATGCTGTATTATATGTGTACATGTGTATCGGAGTGTCTCAACCACACCTTCTGCAAATACCACTCGCACAAAGGCTGGAGAGAAAGATGATATGATAATTGTATTCTTGGGTGGAGTCGAATGTGGTTTCAGAAGGCGCAGACGTTCCACAGGATTACGCTTGATTTATTAAAGGGAATTTCCTACATCTCTTTTGGTATTTCATATACCAAACACTGTACGTACTTTGTATAATGATCCTGAAACCGGAGAAGCTTAGAAGGAAGAATCTCCTTATAGACTCTCTCTCTCTCTCTCTCTGGTTATACATTTACATTATACTACATTACTTTAAACATATTAGTCAATGATAGATGAAAAAAATTAATCAGCATTATAGGACTATAGAAGTTTAACATAATAGGTTTTTAGTATGTCTATATACAGTACAATGCACATTTCAGAAAGAAACAGTAATGGATTCCTTTTCATAAAGACCTGCTGAGACAGACGCAAGTGAAACCAAATCGGTAGAAAACTGCACAACAGCGTCCCCAAGAGAAGGTATAATTATATGCAGTATAATCAATATACAGTATATTGTACAATACAACATCCTTACATGGACTAGACCCTGGCTATGGGAGTCTGGAGTATCATTTTATTGACAGAAAAAAATATGTGACTGTTTGCGTGTAATGAAAAGATATGAACTAGATGTCGGACTCACATCCACACGCAGTAATATGGTAAGAATATTGATCAACGGTGATCTCGGTCCTATTTCACATTTCCCCCAGTCGGGCGTGAGGGAAACTCACCAGAAAGGAAAATGCTGACTGATGCTTGTGCATACAGTATGCAGCACAAAAGCAGATCAGAGTGCAGACTTCTTGGAGAACATGGTGTGTTGGTGTGTTCGAGCGAGTGCCTCCTTCTGACTTCATAGTGAAAGTAACTGGTGAAGATACTGGGAGGGGCGTGACTGGAATGAGAATGGGCTTCTGGGTTCAGTGAAATGTCCATGGATGGATTTGGTACAGTGGTTAGCACTGTGGCCTTACGACACTACAGTAGGTTCTGGGTTTGATTCCCGCTTTAGGGTCTGTGTGCATGGAGTTCACATGGTTTCATTCGGATGCTCCGGTTTCCTCCCAAGACATGCAGATTAGGCTAGTTGGCGTTCCCAAACTGGCCATAGTTGGTGAATATGTGTGTTCTGTGATGCATTGGCGCCACATTCAGGTCGTACCCCGCCTCGTACCCTAAGTCCCCTGGGATCGATCATGAGACGACGATGATGCATTTGGTACTACAGACCAATGCGGTATGACCAAGTGGTCATGTTTGTACTATTTCCATCTAAGTCAGGGGTCTCAAACTCCAACCATACGGTTTTGTTCCAACCATAATTAAAAACACCTGATCCAACTAAACAAGTCATTAAGGCTTATTTGAAGACTACATGGTATGTATGTTGGAGCAGGGTTGGAACAAAACTCTGAGGGGCTGCGGCCCTCCAGGAACTGAGTTTGAGACCCCCGATCTAAGTGATTAGGCAGAGATGTCGGATGTTGGAAGATGTTGGAGTTGGATCCACGCAACACTGGACAGATTTACTCGATTAACCGATGAGAGCTTCCTGGTTGTTTTGGAGCCTCTAAAATAAGCTTAGCTGTGAGAATATACAGCAACTCATCACTTCCAGCACCGCCAAGATCACCAAGTGACCAAGTGAGGTTGTACTGTAAGTCTAAACTGACCATGTTCAAGTCACCAACTCTGCTGAGCGAGTCCATTTAGACGACCTCCGTAACCCAGAGAAAACGCAGTGCCAGAATTTTCTCCTACTTCGGAGTGACTGGTGTTATTATACTGGTTAGAAACCCTAGTCGTTGTAAGACTGCAGGGGTGGATGCCATTTGGCCCGAGATGTTAAAGTCTCTTGACAAGCTTGAGGTTGTGTGGTTAACTTTTTTGGAAGATCTGGGGCAGTGCCTTTGGACTGGCACAATTCCCTATTTTTAAATAAAGGAGACCAGAGGGTGTGTTCCAATTACAAAATCACACTCCCCATCCTCCTGGGAACAAGCGATTACAGAGTGCTGGAGAGGGGGGGGATTCACGAGGAACAATATGGGTTCCACCCAGAGCTTGGAACAATGAGCGGGTGTCAGACTCCATTTGTCTCAACTCGTTTGTGGTTTTCATGCATAAATGCTGTAAAAGTTTTAAAGAGGTGGTAACTTGCGTCTAGTTATTTGCAAATAATGTTGTTTTCTTGGCGTCCTCTGAAGTGGCCCTCCAACACACGCTGGGATGTAAATCAGAACCTCCACATCCGAGGCCATGGTTCCATCCTGGAATAGGGTAGGATGATTTCTTCAACCTTACAAATAACGCAACTGATATTCTGAAATATTTTACATGACAGAGTTGATTAAAATAATCTACACGATCAGAATCTGTAAGTCTGTTTACAAATAGACAAATATTTAGAAATACTGTATTAGTGACAAAGAGAGACTTCATTATCCATCCATTTTACACACTGGCGATATGATCCGTCCTCTCTTTCTTGTCCTCATGTGCCACCCAGTGTATGTTACCTGTATTACACTTACACATCTGTATTGTAAAATCTATTTAAAGTAGTTTTTCTGTTTCTAGTCTTACCCTTACACAGTCTAACACATTTAGACATTTAACATAAATTGTGTTGACCATTATGCATATTTATGCGACGGTTACATATTTCATAAAACATTAGAGGTGACATTAGAGTTTTACTGTAGTCATCTTGCATTTGCACTACTAGTCAAAACTTTGAAATTTGAAAGCCTTTATTTGTCACATATACATTAGAGCATAGTGAAATTCCTTCTTCGCATATTCCAGCGTAACTGGGGTCAGAGCGCAGGGTATCAGCCATGATACAGCGCCCCTGGAGCAGTTAGGGTTAAGGGCCTTGCTCAAGGGCCCAACAATGGTAACCTGGCTGAGCTGGGAATCGAACCGCCGATCTTCCGATCAATAACTCAGTGCCTTAACCCTCTGAGCCACCACTGCCCGTGGACACACTTTCTAATCCCATAGACTTTTCAGATTTTGATTTCTTTTTACATTGTAAAACAATACTGAAGGCGTCCAAAATAACCAATATCCAAAATCCTAATCTCCTTTGAACAGCTGATATTGAGATGTGTTGATATGATTTCTGGTAATTCTGGTGATCTTTGCTCTTTCTTTCCTGGAATGGACCGATGTCGCAGAAAAGCCAAAAAGTCAGTACTGGCCCCAGCGCTGTACACGGGTCTCAGCATGCAAACAGACCAAGGCTGCTGACCCCACCTCCAAACTCCCTATAGATCCCAATCCGACTGAGCACCCGTGGGCTGAGCCGGACAATCAAGTCCGATTCACGGAGGTCCAATCCCACATCATTACAGCACCCAAAAAGATCAGCCGCTAACGCGTCCCAGCCCCAGACGCCACAGCACACCCTCCATGATTGTAGAGCTTCAGGATCTGCCCCCATCTCCTTTAAACAGTTGATATTAAGATACTGTCTGATACTTATGATCTGTAAATCCTTCATAACGCCTCTAATCCGAGCTGCTGTTTGGTAATTGGTGATTTCTGAGACTGGTTACTCTATCAGGACTGTATATAGGAGCAGAGATTAATACTTATTGGACGATTGCTCGTTGGGTTTTATATCAATATACCTGTATACAGTATGTACATGTCGTTGGGAGCTTCATAATATGTCAGTGATTATGTCATTATGTTTTAGCACTGAAGCTTTTGTCTTTGTCAGTCTTTCAGCTGCTCCCGTCGCAGGGCCGCCACATGTGCACACAACTTGGCGTAGGTTTCATGCCGGATACCCTTCCTGATGCACCCCTTCTATGTGATCGGGGTTTGGGACCGGCACTGCATCCAGTATTAACTGCATTAACAGATACAGGCACCTTTAGATGAATGGTAGGAACTTTATTTATGAATGTACTGATAATAAAGACACTGATTATGTGTATATTAGCGACGTAAGATGATAAGATGATAAGATGCATTGAGAGGTATCACATTGCTAGAGTAAGGTCTCCACTATACACATTGCACGTCTGATCCCATCTGCACAGGATGCTCTTACTGAACGTTTCTTTCTATTGTGTTCGTGTTTTGTTTGTTTTTGCAGGAAACAAGGTTGTGAGGTTCTACATCTGTCGAAGTGTCCTACAAACCCATATAAGAAGAACCACCATGCTAACGGTCCTGATCTAGTTTAAAATCCACCACCCCACCACAAGACCATTACATACACTGCAACATACAGTATTTAACATACAATATTTAAATTCTTTATTAATTTTTTGTGCAACTGAAAAACACAATAGGAAAGCCATAATTTTAAAAGATTTAAATGATGAGAATTTTACCATTCAGATAGTTTGAAGACAGAATTGTAGTGCAAAGTTATCTTTGCATATAATATTCCTGCTCATGACTACATTCGCAATTTTATAACTTAGCTGTTAAAAAAAAAAAATCTTCAAATATATATAGATATACATTAGCAAACATTTTCATTTACATTACATTCAAGCAGGCAGTTTTTAGATGAAAATATGACAGCGTTTTAAAAGCGAGCATTTCTGAAGTCAACATTTCAAATGTAAGTTCATAACAAAATAGAATGTTGGATTTAAATACAGAATTCGGAGAGATTTCGGGGTTAACGCATGTAACCAGTCTGAAGTCTTGGCATGGTGGTAGAAACTAGACAACAAAAATAGTTTAACACTGACGCAAATGTGCATCATTAACACAGATAAATGTTTATCCCCTTGCTTTCTGTTAATTAAATTAAAACTATAGTTAAATAAAACAAAACTGTAAAAGTCAATGTAACAAAAATGAGAAAAATTCAATTTTAAGTTTTTTTTTTTACAGTGTTGAATGAAGTCTTTAATTACAAAAACTTTTTTTGTTGTTTTTTATGTTTTTCTGTTTTTTATTTTTATTTTTTTAATTTGTATATTAGTTTGCTTATTTGTTTAGAGAAAAAAAACATGTGAAATAAAAATAAGCAGTAATAATGATTTAACAGTTTTAAACCTCTATAGTTGCAGTGGGACCGTTAGTGGTGTTTTCACTGGGGCTTTTCTCTGGCTCGCTGCTGGGCTCAGCCTCAGTGGCTCCCTCTTCAGGTGGAGGTGGGTCAGTGCTTTCCTTGGGACTTTCTACCTCAGGAGCAGCGTCTGTGATAGGACTGATCAGTGCTGTGGATTCATTAATAACCTGAACAGTGTCTTCAGTGGCTTCGGCGGGCTTCTTCACCTCGCCATTCTGGACGGGGTACGCAGCCTCCAGCGCGGCATACAGGAAGTCATACTGCTCCTGTTTGATAGAAAACCCGAGTATTACACACCATGGAAATGCCGCCAGCTGTTTTTAGCATTAAGTATGGAAATTCAGGACTAATTATAGAAATTTCTGTTATAAAAGAAACTTGTAGGAATTTCACATTTTTGTATTTAATTAAAAAATTTGCATTTTGGTATGAATTTATTACCATAATCTGTGAGGACGAGTAAAAAAGTAGATGTTTGTGAAAATTTCTAAAGACAATCCGCAGGTTAGTGCAGAGCCCAGAAGTGGTCTAAAATTGTTTATTAATTAATTAAAATGTCAATTAAATCATTCATTAAAAAGTTTCAAGGACAAAAAAAGATCAATTTGTATTTTGTGTGAATAATTAACTAAAGAATGAGGAAACTAATTGTATTCTGTGTCTACAAAAGAACCGAAAACCAAAACATGAGAATTAATCCTCGCCCAGCAATTAAAAAATTTGGGTTTTAGTTAATATGTAAAAAAATTTATGTAAAAACAAAATGAATGTTTTGCACGCAAATTAACTAAAAACCAAAATATGGGAACAAAATGTGGGAACATAATGTATCCCGTGGACATGAATTAACCTAAAACAAAAACATGAAAATAAAATCAACATCTTGTGCACTGAATGTGGAAACAAATTGCATTTTGTGTGCACTAACTAAAATGAACCCCTATTAAAAAAAAAATAAAAAAAAGGGAGAATGTCTTATATGCCGTGTGCACAAATTTATCAAAATGCAGCAACAAATAACACCCAAAATGTAAGAATTAAATGTATTTCAGGCACACAAACTAATTAAAAGCCAGCGTGAGAATGAATAATATTTTGCATTAAAGAATTACCAAAAATCTGGGGGCAAAAAACAAATGTTGGAATTAATTATATCTTGTGTGCACAAATTAACCACAACCAAAACATGATCATAAGTTGTGTTTTGTGGTTTGCATAAATCAACCAAAATGTGAGAATGATTTATAAAAATAAGCGGCCATGATTAAAAATAAATTATGACCAATATTTATTGGAATACTTTAAATTTCAACAATTATCAAAAATAAATAGATGATTACAAATGAGTGCACAATTTTATATTTTCATGCTGTGAAATTATGACAATATTGATATATTTCTATATATTTATATACTTATATATATTTAAATTTTTTTTTTTTTGGTAATGTTACAAGATTTTGTCCAGTATATGAAGTTTAAAGGCTCACCTGGCTGTTGATGACGCCTAGCCGAGCCTTGCGCAGGTCCTTGGCCACCTGGAAGATGTCCACCAGTTTCTCGGTGTCTGCGGCGTCCAGGAGCTTCCACAAGGCGCAGAAGACTCCAGAACGTGAAGAACCGTCGCTGGAACAGAGAAACAATAACGTTCAGTATATACGGTATATCACATACTCATTTCTGTAGAAGCTCTATTCCTCCATTTCCTTTAATTTATTCAGATGTTCGCCGTGTGTGAGACATTCCAGCAGTTAAAGACTCACTTGCAGTGTACTACAATGGGGACGTCACTGTTCTTCGTATCAATGTCCTCTCTGACTTTCTTCATCATCTCGACCAGGTCGAGAGGGTTGGGTGGCAGCTCGTGCCCCGCCCATTTCAGGAAGTGGTACTGCTGCAGTGTGTGGATGTCTTTCCTCTGCAGGAGGGACGAGCAAACAAGTCTGAGTGCACGGCTCCGTCTAAGAGTGCATCAGTCAATATGATCATAATAGCTAAGCGGATGATCTGCTCACCTTCGTGTGCTGTATTTCCAGGCACCGCTTGACATATGTAGGACAGGTTTCAGTCTCTTTGACCTCCACCTCTAATTCACCGAATGTTTTCTTCTCATCACTCCAGTACTGGGAGCAGAACTCCTGACGGATGGACACATGAACACAAACGGGTCATGATCATGGGAGCTTTTCGAACCTTACACAGTTAATGCAGATGTGATGGGACTCACTTTCTCATTCTCAGTGCAGTCAGTGAGCATGAACACCGTTTTAACCCGCTTCTGGTAAAGCATGTGCAGGAAGTCGACAACCGTGTCAGGCATTGGTCCTTGTGCAGCAATGAAGCTACCCGAGCTCCAGTACCCCTGAAGGACAGCAGATATTATACATCTGAACATGCATGGAAATGTTTTAAATGCTTTGTACTGTATGTAGGGAGACACTTACATCCACATAGGAGGCGTTGATGTATTTGGTGGGGATTTCATCCTCTTCATCTGAGGAATATTCGTCCTCATCCTCAGCCTCGCTGTCATGGCTGGCTTCATCATTCACTTTAATCGGGACTCTGTTAAAGTCGTCTGAAAGGGAAAAAAAACAAGTTTTATAGTCTACAGAATGGTGCTTTTGATGCTTTGTATAATATTTTGTAAAATATAAATAAAAATATAGAAACCATCCATCCATCCATCTACAGTAGGAACCTCTGTAGTCCAACTAGGGACTGTGGAGGCCAATAGTGACCATTAAATTTATTCTGAATTTACTACCCTGCTGGGACCTCTGGTCAACATTCAAACATTGAACTTGGGACCGCCAATTAGCCTAATCTGGTTGAATTTGGACTGAGGGAGGAAACCAGAGCACCAGGAGGAAACCCACCAGACACGGGGCAGAGCATGCAAACTCCATGCACACAAACCCCAAGGCGAGAAACAAACCCGGAAGCTAGAGGTGCAAGGTGACAGTTCACCTCTACACCCCCGTGCCGCCAATAAAGGAACAGTTCCAATAAATATCAACAACACTGTCATAACTCAGATAAACAAAGATAATTAAAGTTTTTACATTTGGCTGCTGTAATCTGACCCCCAGATTAGATTTGAAATGAAACACTCAAGATGTGAGCGAAGTGAAGACCTTTAAAGGCTTTCACAAAAGTGTGGCATTAACCATTCAGGAATTCCAGCTATTTTCATCTTGTGGATCATAAGTAATGGAACGAACGCCTGTCAAGCAGTGCATGAGTAGTGAAGCAGATAACAGGTCTGGAGTTGGTTCTACGCAGTATCATTGTTCCAAAATTTTACTGTATTTCAATAAAAGTGATTCAAAACCGAGCTCAATGCTCACATGGCACGATAGAGGAACGGTTTTTATTCTTGTTCTCCTCGGAACGCGCCGTGTTGGCCGACCTGTAGTTTTTGAATTTGGGGAGTTTCTGCAAAACAAACAAGGAGAATGTTAGGATGATGTAATGTACCTGTAGGGCTTGAGTAAGTCAATATTAATGCAAAGGTCAGTGCAAACATGGTTAACGTCTTATTATTTATTATTGCTGAAGCAGTAGGAAGAACACATCTATAAAGAATGCTTTTATTCTAAACAGTTATAAAAAAAAAAGTGTTATGTACTTTATGTAAGTTTTTTAGGGGGGGAAAAGACAAAAAAATAATATAATATACTATACAATATATTGTGCATAAATTTAGCAAAAAAAATTTAAATAATGTCAGCTCTGTTTTTATTTTTGATACATGACTATCTCTCCATTTAAATCAGGAGGCTTTAAATATACCTCCATCTATATAGAGTACAGCACATTAATAGATGAGTAGACACAGTAATAACAGGTTTATAAGTGTTATATTAAGTACAATATCTCTGACAGTGATTAAAGTTTTTTATAATAACTCGGAATATGAAGGTGAGGGTAAAGAAAGAGAGGAAGCACAAACCTGAAACTCCATCTCTATCAAAGACGGATCGTTCCCGTCTTTCTGTCGGAGTGTGTTGACCTCCGAGTGGAAGTTTGAGAGTGACATTTCCGTCTCGCCAAACTGACTGTACTCGATCAGCGCCGTGTGGATGAGCACATACTGGGCCTGGGATACATCACACCTCAGATTAGACCAGGGCACATTTACTGTTTACACCTAAATATATTGATCAAGTCTAATCAACTTCAAACAGCAGTCAGATCTACACACACATCTACATACATTTCTCTCTCTCACTCATTTATATGACAGCTGACCTATTACACCAATATACACCAATATGATCATCTATACAGTTCAATTAAAATGAACTGCACAAACTCAACTAATTCTAACTAGATGGTTTCCAAGAGTTTGCTGGCACACACTCCTCTTCTTTACACTATGTACTAAATACAAGTATATTAAACATACACTAATTTGAATAACTAAAGTAATGGTTTATTAATTAAGTTATCGACAATGTTTATGTAAAAAGAATTCATAAATGGTTCCTGCTGTGTGTGTTTTAAAATAAACAGTTCAGAAGTATAGCATATAATGTAGAACATGAAAAGTAAAAAGTTCACCAAATTTGATAACGGGCATAACTATTGACTAATATTAGTTATAATTCAACAAGTGGTTCTGACTATATATTGTAATCTGATTGGAGGAGAGGCATTCTACAGGAGCATAACGGCACTGGGACTTTAACTACATGTATCACTCAGTGTCACAGATGTTCTAACAAGTGTTAACCCCGGCACTACTTTGTTTGTGGAACAAGGGGTTGTAATTTCACATTTCACATTATTTGGGATTCAACCCTATAACTAGTTAGTTAGCTAAAGTGGAATAAATGGAAATATAAAGTAAATCTCATAGGTTTCTCAGGACTGTTGGCCATCTCCATGTTTTATTCTCCTCCCCTTTTGGCTGCATATAATTTAAAACTACTGTCACCCTTTAATTAAACTATCTCTCTGCCAGTCGCAGTTAGTCAGATCCTTCAGTTGTGGAAGGATATGTGTTGATGGATCGAGATAACTAGTTAAATAAACAAACAAATCATAATTTGTTAATGATGATATCCCTTTGTGTGATATTGCTTACTTATTGTATTTAACACCTAAACCATTAAAACATCTAGTTATTTGTTACATAACTCCTTTTAATTTCATCAGATTATTTTTTGTGTTGAATTATTAATTGTGTTTATGCAAATATTTAAGCATTATTATATTATATGAGATAAATATCAATCAAATGTCCATTTTGCAAATAAGTATAATAGACACCAACACCAACTTAGTTCCTACTTCTTTAGGACACATACAAATTATTATTATTATAAAACATTATTATTATTATTATTAGCAGCAGCAGCAGCAGCAATAACTGTAAGTTTTTTACTATAATTGCTTTTAATTGCTAACAAAAGCTAAATATTGTATTCATAAGTGTGTATTAATGCACCAATATCAATAATATAACAAATTACATCAAATAATAATATAGAATATAAAATATATTTGTTATTTTTATGATAATTAATTATTGCTTAATAGACTTAACTATTTTGTAATACTTTATTATTTGACGTCAATAATAAACTGAAGTCAGACCACGGCAGGACGCTACTCTGTGTGTCTCACCTCCACTTGGACCATGAGGCATCTCTGGCGGCGAAGTTTCACCACATATCCATAAATGTCCACACGTCCTTCTGCCTCCAGACTCTCAATCATGGCATCGATACCGATGTAGGTCCCTGTGCGTCCAACTCCGGCACTGCAACGAAAAAAAACGGTTTGAGTTCAGCATTTGAAGTAGAATAATAGACAATGTTTATTGTTCATATCTAACAAAATGTGTTCATTTATGAATAAATAATGTAAGTAGCTCCTGTCGTACCTGCAGTGAATGACGATGGGCCCGCTGAAGAAGTTTTTGAAGGAATTGACTCTGCGGCGGAGTTTAAGGAGCAGGCCGGGATCAGTGGGGACACCGTGGTCGGGCCAGCTGGTGAACTGGATGTGAGTGACTTCTCGTTCTGCTGATTTCTCTTTACGCTAAAATGGAAGAAAAAATTATACTCACTATAATTAACTTTTGTACTAAAAGTTTCTGAATATGTGAAAAAAGTGAAGCATTACACTGTATTTGTAGTGGGTTATACAGTACAGTAATTTAAACATGAAATAGAATTTATGGTTAATATGGAAAATTTCTGTAAATTAAAACAAGTCTGAATTTGCTTACGTTCATCAGGGTCAGGTGGCGGATGATGTAATCCGGGCAGGTTTCCTCTCCTTTAATTTTCACAACCAAATCCTCGAAAATCTCTGTTTCTCTATCCAGTGAGGGCCAGTACTGAGCACATTTGTTCTGAGAAGAAAAATAAGGAATTGATTAAACTTTTTATAAATGAATAATGTACAGTGTCATGGCACTCAATTCCAAATGTCTCTAAGTGTTTGTGCAGTGATTAGTGTGGCCATCTCACTGCTCCACCGTGCCAGGTAGACATGAGACAGTAGTGTCCTAGTCACTGTCTGTGGTGCTGAAGCACGAGTTCAGTTTGTAGATAAATCTGTGTTTAGTCGCCTATGATACTGTACTTATTGGTGAGGAAAGTTTTCTTTTTAAGTCTTGATTTAACAAGTACACGGGTGTTCATCTCAGGCTTCCTAATACATTTATACACAATATTACCTTATTTCCTTCTTCACAACGGGTTACCATGACAATAATCGAACTCTTCTGCTCCCAGATCATTGTCCAGAATTCTCCAACTGTCTCTTCCTTGGGTCCTTGAATAAAATAAATTCAATAATTAATTTAAATAAATAAACAAACAAAAAAAAAAAATGAAAGTCTGCATCAACAACAATATTTCATGTTTTTTTTAAGTTGTATTTGATTGTTACAACGGCAGCATTTACCTTGGGCTGCAATGTATTTGTTGGATTCCTTATAACCCTGAACGAAAAAATGCAACATTCATAAAGATTTTAATTTTTAATTAAATTTTACTTTGACACATTTAGATTAATAAGTCCTACCTCAATAAAACTGGCGTTGATGTAGTCATCAGTTCCACAGTGAGAGAGAGGAACACGGTTATAGTCATCTGAAAATATACACACAGTAAGGGGTTAAATTATGATGGACAAATAATCAAAGAATATATTTTGATTAGTGTTTGTTCCTTGATACACTTACAGGGGAGGATGTCAACATAGCGATTCCTTGGTTGGTTTTCAGGCTTTTTGGCCTCTCTGACTGTGTAGTTAGAAAAAATACGCGGAATGCTCTAAAGAAAGCAAACAAGCAAAATACATTCAGTAACGTTTTCAAATTAGGTCAGGTGTCTAGGACAGGGCTTCCCACCACTTTTCAAGTGTTTAACATTCATGTAATCATGCAAAGGATTTTTATGTTATTAGCATCATTTACTATTTCACAAATTTAAGTTGATCTTGACAAATCGCTGCCATCACCATTGTTTATATATAAATTGGATCCAGGGCAGTACATCACATCTTACTGATCAGACTAAGACAAGAGCTGAATTTCTCAAAAGCATCACAAAATAATTATAAAATAATAATTTCTACCAGAATTGAGATTTAGTGTGCGACTCTTATTCTACCATTTTACAATGCTGTTTTTCTGCATTTTTTTATTTTTTATTTTTTTGGAAATCTCAGTCCAAAAGAGTTGGGACCCATAACGACTCTTAACCTTAGCAAAAGATTATTCCACAGGTTCAATATGATCAAATTTGATCTGTAAAATAAATAAATAAATAAAAAAGGAAAAACAGAGCACAAAAGTCAAATGCTTCAACACTATATATGGATGTATTAGAGATTTGCTATTTAAAGCAGCACCAAGTACAGTAATATCAAAGCTATTATCCCTTTACCAGAACTTTAAAAAAAAAATGAAAACTGCATTTTCTACAGATTAATTTTCATACATTATGATAAATAAATAATTCAGGACTGTTTGGATCTGGGTCCTAATTAGTTGAATGAATTAGGCAATTACATTTTTTTACTGATTTGTTAAAATGTGTATTATTACTTTAAACAGCTTATTTAATAATAATAATAATAATAATAATAATAATATTTTACCCGCAATAAATTAGGGTATCAGTGCAGTAGTCATGAAATTGGGGCATTTAGTATACTGTGGCATACTGACTTCATTTTTAAACTCGCATAAATCTAAAAAGCTTTTCATGTTTTATTAGGCAAGAAGATCTTGGCATATGTTTGTAGACACATAAGGCAGTATTGTGATGATTTGCATCACCTCCGCCTACCATCCAGTAATCCTCAGGAAACCACATTTACAGTAACAAAACTGGTGTATGTTCTGTTTAGATTATAGGTTTATACACTGTATAATACTGCATTTATTCTTGTCTTTTCTTGTGCTTCAGCTTCAGGTTACAAATCATATCCTTGCCTCAAACTACTTTTTTAGGTTACATAAAGGCCCCTAGTGTGTAGGTGTAAGTGTGATGATGTACTCTATTCTGATGTGATCTGTTCTGTAATCTCATTACTATTTGTCCTCTCTAATTGTTTTTAAAATAGTCTCTCCACAATTTGTACAATTCCCCTGTGACTCCGAGATCCATCATGCAAATCTAGAAAAACCTCTACCTCTACTTCCTCATGGTTTGCTGTTTAATACCCCAGCAAAGATACTACTACAGGTCTATATGCTCATGGAATTAAATATAAATAGCAGATAGTAACCTGAAATTCTTCCATGAACAGACGTCCTTCATCAGCTCTTTTCTTCTTATAAGCATCGAGCAGAGCTTCAGCACTCATGGGTTCCACCTGGAGCAGTGCAGCTAGCAAGGAGAAGAGGAAAATTTAAGAAAATGGCCACAATAACATAGAAATTCGAACCAGAAACAAGGTTAGATGTGTGTTATTACTTACTTGTAGGAAGAAGGTCGTCCAGTTCTTGCTCATTCCTGCTGTGCCAAAACAAACACCATTTGTGATATTGGTTTATATAATATTGTTAAAATTTATACAAAATTTAAGCCACACATAAGATGGTTCAGCACAGACCTTGACTTTTCTCTTTTTAACAGGTAGATTTTGTACAGAACAAACAAGAGTGCGAGAGACGTGAGAATGATAAGAAAGCTCAGGATTCCAAGAACAGCTTTGTCATTGTCTGAAACAAAAAAAAAAAATTAGGTTTAAGCATATTAGTAGTTTTAGAAGTTTGGGGTTGGTAATATAATATGGATGTCAGAGAACATGAAATGGATCAATAGAAATGAGGTGAAAAAATCTTACATTTCGTGGAATGACTTCTGTCATAAATCTTAGATTGATTTCCATTATTATTTGTGGCATAGATCTGGGTAAACATAAAATGTCAAGTTCACTGTTGGAATAATGCTATGGCCAGCAATGTTATCATTTTTTTAAAATAATTCTATTATCATAGTTCCTTTATGAGGAGTGATTAAATGTCAAGAGAAATACCTTCACTTCATAGTCTGTTAAATAGCTGAGGTGTTTGAATTCAATTAAGTAGTCGTTTTCGTGTCCTCCTTGTGGATTTGTTCCTGTTTTATTGTTTTTCAGATCACCAGCAATGTAAAGCTCTGCAACGACATGCCCCTTCTTCCCATTCCAATTATCAATATGGCATTCAATTTGGAAAGAATTGTGATTAAGTTCTTTTATTCTTGGTTGTTTCAAAATAGTGGGTGCTGTAAAAGAAAGAAGAGAATTATAAAATTGTATATTTTTTGAAAAATGACATTGCTGAGATTTGATTAAGCTATGACAATGTTTACGCTTGAGTATTATACTAGAATTCTTTTTCCTTCGGTAATATATGCATAGGAAATAAGAATGTGCTGCACATTTAACTTGCATGTTCATGTCTACATGATATACTGTATATAAACATTTCCTTGTTTGTGTTATCACTTACTGAGCTTACAGATTTATGGTATATAATATAATGTACAGTTTTTCATACACTGCATCAGACATACTGAAATGCTAAACAACATAATGCAGAGATAAGAAGACAGTGGGTGGTTGCATCTGCAGAGATAGGTCATGGCCCATTCTGCATATCTTCACACCAAATTTAAGACAAAATCATCACCACAATATGATGAATCTGGCTTTGAAATTGTAGAAATAAGCCAAAATAATACAGATCACCAATAACCAATTGCTTATCATTTGTTATATGTATTACAATATATATAAATATTCATTTTTGTATGACTTAATAACCTTTTTTTTATTGTGGTCGTTTGTAATCATTTTGTGAACAGTTTAGCTTAAATACTGTATGTTGTAACTTAATTACATTTTTGTTATAAATAACAGCAAAAAATCTGCTAAATATTAGTTTTGTTTAAAAAAGAAATATAGAGTTGGGTCATGTCAAAGAATTAGGAACTGCATATAGCATATAGTAAGTGAGTAAGTTATTATATACTACTAACTATACCAGATTCTTTTTTACAAAGAATAAAGGGGAAAATCCTGTGCTATACTTACGCGCAGACAAGGTTTTTATAGTAGTGATATTTGTGAATTCTTTCTTTCCGTACACTGCTTTAAATTCACATCTATAGTCAATATAGGCCTTCAAACCTGAACAGGAGCTGCCAGTACATTCTCCTAAAAAGGTAAAATTAATGATGAATAACTGATGACTCATAAATAAAGACAAAAACCTAGCAATACAAAATTTCATGAGTAAGAAACAGTAAGAGATATTATTTGATTGATTGCGTACCTGGAGGCAAGTCCGGGATGGTTAATCTCCACGTGAAGAGTGTGTTAATGTCTGCACAGATCGGGCTGGACAAATTTCCTTCTGCATGTATGCTGGAACTAGTTTTACTGAAACTAATGAACGTTTTCACATCTGTGACAGAAAGCGTAGTTCGCACATGAAAATTTTTATATTTTTAATTTACTTTCTATATTAGATAATGGTGATTGGCATCAAGTTATAACAGTTCCATATGTCATTTATTAATATATTTGTGTAGACCTGAAGACCTGAAGTGTTTCTCATACAAATTGATAGACACTGTGGATGAAGTAAGGAGAACTGACTCAGAAAAAAGTGTTTCTGTTTTTTTTTACTTTTGCACAAGAATATCATAAGTTTAAAATAAATGAGATTGTGTCCTGAAAAATTATTTTCATCATGGTTGTCACGGTACGCCAGGTTACGCCTACGCCTCAAGCCTTGCTTACGTTTCACGACCACGATTCAGGATCACGGGCTGTATTTGAATTCTCCACTTCGAACCACACACAATCACGATTGTTCCCCACTGTCCAAACTTGCATTCAGCGCAGGCAGGCTCTTCAATCTGACTCTCTGCTCAAGACTCGGGCCACGCCTCCTTTCGTTTACAAAACTATCAGCACGATGTTCGTCACAGGATAACCGGCGCTGTTTTTCATGCACACTTTGCGCTTGGATCCACCTCGCCTGCTCAGATTGTGACAGTGGTATAATTTAGCAAAAAATGCACATTATTAAGAAGCAGAAAATATAAAATGGGTGATTGAGCCATAAAAGCGATAGAGATAGATGGCGATATAGAGATATATAGAGATAAAATCGGTGACCTATGAACTATATAATATAGACATTTATTATCCTAACGTACTATATTATATACTCACTCCCTCACCCACTCATTCTCTATACTAGTTATATTCTTCACGAGGCCTAGAGCCTATCCCCTGGATGGGGATTTCAGTTAGCCTACTCTGCATGAAATCCTGAAAACTGCACTCACACAGACTTCAACCCTCAACCTAGAGTTCTGAGGCCACAGTGATACCCATTATGCCAACCTGCCACCAAGTATACATACAGTATTCTCTAAAATAATAATAATAATGTTAGATTTACTAAATTGTCTGTAGATTTGAATTGTCTGAAATGGACTGGAATGACCCATGCTTCATCATGAGATCATGGAATAATCTCTGGATACACAGCAGCCCAGATGAGAATTAAAATGGAATGAACTAAAATGGAATATTAGAATGCCTTGTATAATTGCCAGTGCATCTATATTTAATTTGTTTTCATAGAATTAGACATGAATGCTTATCATTAATGCTTTTTGAGTTCGCAATCATTCAAGGTTTTATTTGAGCAAATTGCAAGCATTAGGAGTGAAATCCTGAGCATTCCTGACAGGTTAGCTAGATGGTGAGCATTACCAACCAGTAGTGTAAATGCTGCAAATGACTAGAAAGTGTGAGTAAGGCTGACCATCACAATCATATCTGGCACAATTTACACTGAATAGTTGTTTTAGGAAAATAAATTTAAAAAATGACACCAAAAGAGAACCAGTGTACTACAGTCCATAGTGCACATAAGCTCACAGTAAGCAAGTAAAATGAGCAATTATTGTTGTTAATGTTATGTATTATTATTATTATTATTATTAAACAAAATTATTTGAATTTTATTTCAAATGAATAATGAATGTGATATTCAGTATAATTCCATTATACTGTTCAATTACTGTATTTGTCACATGTACAGCACAGTGAAATGTTTTTGCATGTCTCATTTTCGAAACTGGAGTCAGTCCACAGGGTCAACAAGGATTCCAATGTGCTTGGAGCAGATACATTTAAGGGCCGTACTCAAGGGCTCAACAGTGGAAGCCTAGCTGTCTTAGGGCTTGAATCCACAGTCTTCCAATCAGTAACCCAAAGCCTTACCTGTTTAAGCCATCACTGCCAGCTTTATATCACATTAAAGGTGTCATACTGCAGATTTTAAAAATTGCGTATTGGTTTCCTAAATCCAGGCACTTCTTTTCCCACTTCATGCATTGGACACTGACAATTCTTGCACATCTGTCCCACTGCTCTTTGCTGACACAAGTGTTATCAGTGACCTAGTGACATCATCTTAGTGTCATCGAACAACTGACCGATAAGGTTCTTATTGGATACATAAATTTAGAAGTCAGAAAAACAGCAAACTATTTTTCTTGTGTTGTTTTATACTGTTAAAGTCTGTTTATTATCATTTGGATTCACTTGTTTGTATTTTTTGCAGGGTATTAACAGAATTTCAGTGTGCAAAACACAAATACATGGGAAATTACCAATCCTTGAATAATGCAACAAAACTTATGACATGTTTACAGGTCGACTAGTCTAAATACTCAGGATGATTTATTTATTTTTTAAATGAATTTAGAGTGATGCTCAGGAGAATTCTCCTTAGTAAAATAGATCATTGTTAGCAACTTGTGCCCATTTGATTTGTGCCTATTGACTAATTTATGTTAATCTCATTAGAGTGTAAGTATCTATGAGGCGCCGTATAGGGCTTAAATCAAACTTCACTCATGCACACACATATGAAACACTTGCATACACAGATATGAAACAGTCACACATACATATATATACTACTAACTGCTCACACAACTACATATGAAATGCGCGCACACACACCTATGAGACGCGCGCACATATATTCAAACTCTCCGCACACACACACATATGAGATGCACGCACACACACCTATGAGATGTACACACACACACATATGAGACGCACACACACACACACATATGAGATGTACACACACACACATATGAGATGTACACACACACACATATGAGACGCACACACACACACCTATGAGATGTACACACACACACATATGAGACGCACACACACACACACACATATGAGACGCACACACACACACACACATATGAGACGCACGCACACACACATATGAGATGTACACACACACACATATGAGATGTACACACACACACATATGAGATGTACACACACACATATGAGACGCACGCACACACACATATGAGACGCATGCACACACACATATGAGACGTACACACACACACATATGAGATGTACACACACACACATATGAGATGTACACACACACATATGAGACGCACGCACACACATATGAGATGTACACACACACATATGAGATGAACACACACACACACATATGAGACGTACACACACACACATATGAGATGTACACACACACACATATGAGACGCATGCACGCACACATATGAGACGTACACACACACATATGAGATGAACACACACACACACATATGAGACGCATGCACACACACATATGAGACGTACACACACACACATATGAGATGTACACACACACACATATGAGACGCATGCACACACACATATGAGACGTACACACACACACATATGAGACGCATGCACACACACATATGAGACGTACACACACACACATATGAGATGTACACACACACACATATGAGACGCATGCACACACACATATGAGATGTACACACACACACATATGAGATGTACACACACACACATATGAGACGCATGCACACACACATATGAGATGTACACACACACACATATGAGACGCATGCACACACACATATGAGACGTACACACACACACATATGAGATGAACACACACACACACATATGAGACGCACGCACACACACATATGAGATGTACACACACACACATATGAGACGCGCACACACACACACACACATATGAGACGCACACACACACACACACACATATGAGACGCATGCACACACACATATGAGATGTACACACACACACATATGAGATGTACACACACACATATGAGATGTACACACACACATATGAGATGTACACACACACATATGAGATGAACACACACACACATATGAGACGCATGCACACACACATATGAAATTCTCAGTGTAACCGGAAGTCATTTCAGTGTAGACGGACATTTCAGTGTAGACGGAGTAGGACAGTATAATGATCCTCACTGCTCAATCACAAGGCATATTCACAACTGTCCACATAATGTCTGAATATTGCAGCGGCACAAAACGCAGGTGATGTTTAGCAAAAAGAAAATTGAAGAACGGAATCTGTGGCTAATATGTCGGATCCTACAACCGAAGCAGTTACTGGGTTTTTTGTGAAATGTGCTTTCCTCGTCTTTCCTGCTATTAAAAACAATAACTAACTCATCGGAATCCCACATGATTCCCTCCACTTGATCAAATCCAAATACAGAATCGGAAATTCACACATTGTACCGACCCTCCATACCACACACTTCTGTGGTGATAATAAATAAACCACTCGCTGTCTTCTGAACTGTCCAGTAACGGTCTGTTTAAAAACGCTACAACTAATCAGAGAGAATGAATCGGCAAGTCCATATACATTAAAATTACTACACCTTACTCCCTACACCCTACACCTTACACCCTACACCCTACTCCATGTGGGGGAACGTCTGTTAAGGGAACTTCACTCTACAAAACTCCACCATTCGGACCCTGCAACGTCACTTCCTACATGCGTTACCATAGTAACATAAGCACCTCGGATTCCTGTCCCTGCTGCTGTGGAAATTTCACGCTACGGACATTAAATATAGAATATTTATTGAAAAAAAACTGACACTGTTATAAAATATATAACGTTTTAAAACGTTTATAACTCATGAATAAATGATTCATAAGTGTGTGTGTGTGTGTGTGTGTGTGTGTGTGTGTGTGTGTGTGTGTGTGTGTGTGTGTGTGTGTGTGTGTGTGTGTGTGCGCGCGCACGGAGACTTTGTGTGTGTGCGTGCATCTCATAGGTGTGTGTACGCGGAGAGTTTGAATATATGTGCGCGCGTCTCATAGGTGTGTGCGCGCACATTTCATATGTAGTATATATGTATGTGTGACTGTTTCATATCTGTGTATGCAAGTGTTTCATATGTGTGTGCATGAGTGAAGTTTGATTTAAGCCCTATACGGCGCCTCATAAGTATCAGTGTGTTGCGCCTTGGTCAAAACATGGTCATCTGCAAATGTAGCAGGGTGTGATGTACTGTACATAAAGTACCAACTTACCGCAATCAATCATAACCTTGATGGGGTCACTTGTAATGCTTTCATTCACATAATTATATTTTCCACTGCATACATAATCATGGTATGGTTTCAAACGTTTTGTGGCATTTAGTGGCACTTCAACATTTTCTTTTGAATCTAAGTCTACAAAAAAATAAAGATTTTTATTGTAAACTTTTTTATCATGCATTACATCATGAAATTTTTTTTTAACATGTGTAGCATTAAAACACATAGTTGCTCTTATTTATAAAAAAAATAATAAAATCTTCAGGGCTTACTTGTGCAGTGGACCGTGATGTTCTTTTTGCACTGTGGTGGCTGATTAACCCAGGATAAAGTTGTGGGATACTCATGTGTATAAATAATAACAGGCTTTACTGCAACAGAAATTTGGGAATTTATTAGAAAAATATTCTACCATATATTGTGTAATTTGGGTGTGCAAATTACAAATAATTAGGTTATATTAATACGATACCTTCAGATAAAATACAATATAACACATACAGCACACATGCGCGTACACACACATTCACGCACGTACACACGTATGAATTTTAAACTATGTACGCAGATAAAGAGCGCTAATATACCTGGCGGTAATGTGAAAATTCGCGGTTTTCCGCAGGTGGCATCTTGAAAATCCACATTATAATCAGTGCAGGAGTTACTGGTGTTAACTGGAATACACTGTGTCCAATTCCATTTGCTGTTAAAACACACTTCTACATGGGAATCAAATATCTCCACCTTGGGGGTTACGTCTGAGTAATTTGCAGAAGGATAGGAACATATGAATTATGCAAAATATTTTTTACAATATAATATCCACATAATTATTAGTCCATTATTTGTAGTATTTGTAGCACTCAATGGTAAATTAATAGACAGCGTGATTAATTAACACTGAACAGTGTTTATAAAGCTCCAGCTGGGCTCAAATAAACTCTGAGATGAGTTAAATCAACATTAATATATTAAACATAAAGTGAGTGTTAACTTACCAAATTCAGTAGTTTTAAAAACTGTATCTGTGACAGTCACAGGTTTACAGTCAGGAGAAACAGTGACATTGTAGGTTTGGCAAGGCTTAAATGATTTAAATGGTATTGTGAAATACTTATTTTCCCATGGTCCTGTATTATGTTCATGTTTTGCACTTTTAAATGTAAAGTTGTAATGTTTTTCAGGTCCATGTGTGGAAATGTTAACTTCAATCCCATTAGTTCCTCCTGTGAGAGAGTAGTTGCCTATAAAGAAATGTTTTCATG
>JAAGKR010006179.1:0-45062 GCA_011419295.1 Clarias macrocephalus
ATTTAAAAGAAATAAACACAATGCAGCACCTTTTAATAGCATTTATTGTTACAGTTACAGTATTGCGAAAAATACATCCTTGCTTTTTACCTAAAAACAATAAAGTAGTAATCCTATTAATAAAATCTTCCTTAATGTTAAGAAATATCTCATCAGAAATACACTATTGTCGGAACAATTTACAAAAAATTAAAAATAAATACACAAACACCAAAAACTCTTACCTGGCGGTGTTGACACACACCTGACGGTGTTGACATGTACATTTAAAAAAATTATTAATAATAACCCCCACCCAGAAATTCTGTTTGTTTGTTTGGGTGGTGGGCGGTGCATGTTTGCACAAGTAGTCACATAAGATTATCAGCTTTTATGTCCTAATGTGGGCGTGTCACAGGCAATTATCAGCTTTTGTGTCATAGTATGGGCGTGTCACGGGCGTATCTCGCCGATGGTAACGATAGGCAACGTTACAAAAGATTTCACATCTTCAAAACATTTTTAATGTAAACAAACTTTAGCATCAAACTCTCAAGCATCCATATTTTACCATATAAAATTCATATTCATATGAAACCACAAAATTAGACAACATGGTGCCTTAGTAGTCATCCCTGTTGTCTTGCAGCTCCAGGTTCTGGGTTCGATTCCCACCAATGTGTGCATACAGTTTGCATGTTCTCCGGTGCTCTGGTTTCCTCTCACAGTCCAAAGATCTGCAGACCAGGTTAATTGATGTTTCCATATTGCCAGCAGTGTGTGTATGCTTGCTTAACAATAAATTAATTTTAACAAGAAATTAACACAAACTAATGATTTGCTGAAGAAAACGTAAAAGCAATTTAAGTAGTGAAATAAAATCTACTTTGGATGTATTTGTCAAATGACAGCATTAGACAGTGTTGACAAAATTCCACATTATGCTAGATAACTGAAATGTATGTGGGAGCCAGTTTTTTTTTTTTCATAATTTGCTAGATGCATATTTAATGTGCTTGAAATTAATACATTTTTACTAAAAATGCCCCCATTACTTTACATTCCCCCAGTTAAAACAGTTAATATAAATTTATACAATTCAAAACATGACCACACTGTTGAAAAGGTTATAGAACAAACAGAAAATTCTGAAGAGGGTCTTGGAGTTTTGTTTGACCACAAGATTTTGCCTGTTTATTTGAATTTTTTTTTATGTCTGACGGTGTTGACAGAAACTCAGGACACAAATTGAGCAAATTAAAAATTAGAGTTAAAAAAAATGTAATGAAGACATTTGTAACAGACGTTAATTAATTAACATGTATTTATTTTACTTAGCACTCAATAAGTGATTTTTTTTTCATATATTTAAAAAAAATATATATTTTTTTAGCTATTTAAAATGTCAACCCTTGTTCAGGACAAGGACCTTTTTAGGTCAAGTGAGGACACTTTTTTTTATAATAAAATCAAAATCATTTTAAGTAGAATTGAAAAACTATTTTGTCATGCTGAGTTGATTTAGCTTATAAAATGAATTTTACAGAAAAACACATTATTCTGTATACATAATTCTGTATTATGTACAGAATAAGTTTTGCGCAAGTTCTCAAGAATGACTGATAATTTATTGGTGTGAGCTTGCATATTTTAGCATATTTTGAGCTAGCACAGTTATAAGCAATAGCCTACTAACGGTAGTAAACCCCTGCTCTAAATCATCTTTTTGGCCTCACAAGTGGATACATTGCTTTGTTTTGCGGCTGTTCTTTGAGACTCGGGATAGTCAACTAATAAATATTAATAAACATTGGTGAGCAGGTGATGGTCTCAGTGAATTTGCTGTGACTGAGAGGCACTCAGTAGCATCATCTTCATCTTCTATACTTCTTATCCTGTACAGGGTCACGACTGGCGTGGAGCTTATCCCAGGAGTCTTTGGGAGCAATGTGCGGGCACAAGCTGGACAGGGTGCCAGTCCATTGCAGGCCGCACACACACTATGGACAATCTGGGAATGGCAGGTAATCTAATCTGAGTGTTTTCGGACTGTGGGGTGAACCAGAGTAACCGGTGGAAACCCATTTAAGCAGGTGAGAACATGCAAACATTTATACAGACTGAGACGGGAATTCAACCCTCGACCGTGGAGGTACAAGGTAACAGTGCTAGCCACTACGCCACCCTGCCACCACACTCAGCGACATTTTATTTATTATATATGCATGCTTTTAAGAGTATCAGTGTGTCAAGGTGTGTTTTCGAGGCCACTCTTGAATAATATGAAATTGCCTGAAAATGTGAGAATAGGATCTTTAAGTTTTTTTTTTTTTAAGTTCTGGTTTTGCTTGCTAAAACTAATCACAGAAGCACACACATCACGGTTATAGTTGTATTTTCATTTAGTCATGTCAGAAAGATGGGGCATGAGACTGGAATACACTATAGATGGCTGTTTAATCCATCACAGGGCAGGCACTATGCTCATTGCCAAATACACTACTGGCTTTTTGCTAGAACCTCAAATCAATTTACTCCCCTCATAACAAGCATCGGTACCTCAGCATGGATCAGTGAGTGCAAATATTCAAAGCTTACCATTATTTCACTGATGACCTTTGAGCACTGCTAAATTTTAAAAATGGTTATTTGGGCTATACAGTATGTGGAAACAAAAAGGGTCAAAACATGTCCCACCTTTACACAGAGTTGTGTTCTTTCTTGGCTGTTATCTCTGTCTTCACCCCAACTTCGCCCCTTCTTTTGTCTGATCCAAGTGGAGGTAGGGCCTCACTAACGAGAGCTCTCAGGAAGCTAACTGGTCAGTTCACTGGAATCTTGAGACAATGCATGTATTTGTGTCTGCCTGAGGAAAAGATACTTCTTAGATACTATAGAGAGAGCTTCCATAGTTATCCTTGAGGCCTGAGTGGCGACATGCTTGTTGTGCAGAAGTATCACATTTACTTGTGCACATTGTCTGAAAATTGGTATAACAGAGGGAGAGGGTACGGTGAGTGGCCATGGAGCTTCATGTAAACACTAGGCCTTCCCAAATTTCTCTCCATTCATTTATTCTAATGCAGACTTGCAGACTCCATAGTACTTATACTGGGGCCTTACTCAGAATGTGCTTGATGCTCTGGAATGTCAGATAGCATTTAAAAGTGCTCATCATGGGCTGTTTAATTTTCTAGTTTTTACCTTTCTAGTCTTTGTGGCATTGGAATCTAGAAGGCGTTGTATGTGAAAACCACAAAATTATGTCAGAACTAGAAGATATGTGCAGCTGTGGGTGTATGGGTGTGTGTGTGTGTGTGTGAGAGAGAGAGAGTCTGCACCACGACAGAGTGAATTTCCATAGTCCAAGTTCAGCACAGAAAAAGTGCCCAAGTGCCATTCGGAGTATGTGGTAACTGTGATCTTCATTCCTGATGAAAGCCTTCTAGGTTTATTCTTTAGACATGTGAGAAGCCTTTAAATGGAGGGAAAGAAAGAACAGCTGCACTGGAAGCGATCCTGGTGTTATTTTTCCCCTGATGGATGTAACAGTGCAGATCATAGAAACGACCAGGCCAATAAGTACATCATCATCATGTGCTGTTGTAAAATACGTATACTCACTGTCAGATCTAAAATGTACATTTCTCTTTATGGTAGGTCATATATTGTTGGGCTGAAGCAATGAAGCATCATTGAATCAATGTAGAAACTGTATTATCATTCCATTTTCTGCCTCTTCCCTCTTTACACTGATCATCAACACTCCAACCATTGTCACGGCATTTACTGTTGAAGTAGTAGTTCAGTGTTGTCGTCGTGATCTTGGCCTCTTACACTGACCTCGAGAGAATCCACCCTAAGCACATGCAGAGGTCCATTTTGCACTCAAAAGTGCTTTTAGGCAAAACATAATCCCCCTGGCCTGGGAGGAGACATCCTGACTCAGTTTTACAGCTTTTTGCACACTCTAGACTATAAAAGCTTGTATTGCAGAGACTGATTCACACCTAAAACTGAAATTGCATCTAAAAGTATTCATGCTCTATAATCTGTATTGAGGACAAATGCATCATTAGATGGCGTCTTCTGCCAGGTATTTATTAAGGCTATTGTAGACCAGCATAGAACATAAACAGAAACATTCAATTCCCTTTATGTTTTATCATTTACATTATTCAGCAGTTTGTTCCAGCTCACTAATTTATTGGTTTATTGAGTATTCCAATGTCTAGTTTAGCAACTTTTCACTTTGTGGATCATTCCAGCGGTCGTGTTCACTATGTCAAATTTCACTTCCGAGTTCCAAACAGTACCTTTAGTGACATCAAGAGGTGTTAGGTAATTAATTTTGTTACTGTACTTAAGTATATTTTACCTATTTCACATATCTGTACTTTACTTGAGTAGTTTTATCAGAGGATAATTTTAACTTTTGCTCCACTACATTCTACAGCAAATATCTGTACTTTTTACTACACTACATTTCTGCATGCCATTGCAATCTACAAAAACATGGTAATGTACTAAAAAGTGTCTCATCTAGGTGAAAAAATTTAATTTCAGATAGGATCATATAATATTATTTTGCATAATTATTAATGATGCTTATCTCCCGATCTATGCTTTGTTTTTTGGAAATATGCATACACATATATTTTTATCAGATAAAAAGAAACACATGTGCTAAATACAATTTCATACCCTTTTATGTAGTGTCCATAACATTCAAATTCAAATACTTCAATGATCTTAATTGTCATTCAGATGAAACTTGGCCAATTTAGCTTACACAAGAAAAGACATACACCTGATAAAGTGTATTATTCTAAAATGCAAAAACAGTTAAGATATTGCAGCATGAATTTGACAAGTTATGGACACCACATTTTTTAAGCTTTTATTGAAAAACAATTTTAGCATAAATCTTCACAGGTCAAATACTGTATAAATTATCATAAAGAAATATGAATAATTAGCATTTAAAATTATTTTTTTTAAAAGTAAGACAGTATAAAATTTTTGAAATTTTTGGGGCACATATGAACTCATCTTTCCAAAACGGCTGAAGTTAGCAACTTGAAATTTTAAGCAAGCTTGGTCAATTTTATGTTAAACTTCAGACGTAGCATCTTTGGCACACACATTTTCTGTATTATATGTGTAACATTCAAATATATATATATAAAATCAGCGCAGTATTTGAAGTGGGAATATTATGTATAATTGTGTGATGTGCCTTCCCTCTTAACAGTGCTTGAACACTGTTCATAATTTAATGGATGTTTAAAATCGGAAGCAGGGCTGGTTGCAGGCAGTGACAAAACAGACAGAGAGAGAGAGAGAAAGAGAGAGAGAGGAAACTAAAAACATGCTAACTACTTTTTTTACTTTTTCAAATGCTAGTCTTCGTGATAGTCTTTGGCCCTCCCTGACTGGTAGTAGCCTTAATGTGTGTGCCCCCTAGTGACGGTGGGAATAGGATAAAACTAAATTAGGGAGAAAATCAGGGGAAATCCAAAATGAAAAATTAAATTAAATATAGGATTTGTATATTTTGCCCACAACTGGTGACATCATCAGCTAACAAGGCAAACAATGCTTTTTATTAATATAACTTCTGTCTTAAAATATAAAAGCTCATCAGATGAAGATCGAAAGAAAGAAGAGACACCAATTTAGTGGGAATGTGCAAGTCACTGTGCGCTAACTAGCCAGCTAGCTATAAAGCTCTACAAAGTGAGGGTGGCTTTTTCCAGGGCTATTTCTGCTAGTGAAGCAAAAATAAACTGAACTTTTGTAATATTTTATCTAAAATGTCACTTACTTTGAAAAAACCTACTAACAAGAAACATATTTTTCTTATGTATAGGACTGCTGTATATAAGCAATATTGCACTCACAATTATGTGCTTATACTCAAAATCATCAGAGCTGTAAATGCCTATGGCACTTTGCTAAATCACAGCCATGCTGAGGGTCAGCATAAACTGCAATATTTGTCATGTAATATTGCTTAAAACTATTTTACCTGGGGCATTCAGATCATGTTGTTTGAAAAAATAAATTCTCAACAATTTCACAATGCAGTCCTCAACTGTTTATGAGGATCTTTTACTGTATATCTTCCACAGTGAATGAGGTATCAACATCCTCATGATTCCTGGGATAGGAAGGTACCCATCATGGCACTCTATAACACAAGGATGTCTAACAGTAGGTTAGACTACTCAGATCCATTCGGTTGATGAGAATGACCAGCACATGAGCATGACACAGCTGGAGCAGCTTATAGACTACATACACATGGGCTTATGGTCATGAGGTAGTACTTGGCTATGAATTTATAACTACTTGCAAAGGAAACTTGAAACACTACCCTGAATTTTTCCACTTAGTCACAGAACTATGGTTTCATGCAATAGATAAACTACTGTTATCAATCAGTTTCACAGCACACTCCAATTAGAACAATTTTTTAAGTTTCTGTCCTTGAACGGATCTATATCAAAAGCATATAAGTGTTCTCTGTTGATTAAGGTTCCTAGTCCTGGAGGACTTACAGGGCTTAGCTAATCCATAAATTCATCATGAACTCATAGCCATTGTGTTTCTCACTGCAACTTCCCAGAAGGATGGATTCCCAGAAGACTTCTCTAAACTCACATATTTGTTCGTTTAAAGCAGAACCCAGGTTGTAAAACTATTTTATCCAATTTTACTTAACTTCCATTAATTTTCTTCTGCTTTCTGTAGATATTATTGAATACTTTTAACCTCAGTCCTCCTCTTGTGCTTTGTGCTTGTCTTTCCCTACCTGTCCTGAATTCTATTTAATTGTCCAGGCTTTTTACCACATTTCAGGTTATGTTACCTAAATAGGCGTTGTATTTTTTCTTGCTGTCTCTGTAACTTTTAAAGAGATATCTGTGCATTTTTAGGTGTCACCCAATACAAAAAAGAAAAAATATATTTGTGTTTTTTTCACACAATTTGTGAATTTGTGTGTGCTGATAGCAGTCTGTTCCACCATCTAATCGGTACGTTTTTCACCTCTTCCCTAGAGGCTGATATGTGATGTTTCATGCAAAGATGTGTTACATAACACTGCAGCTGTATATGTAGCTTCACCTGCAGTAATTAATCGGTTCCCTGCTGACCCTGTGACAACTCTGAGAGTTTTCCTTTTGTAAAATGTATGAGGCAGTGCTGGTGCTGCAGGCTCCCTGCTGAGGTCATGTGAAGCGTCAAAAGGTTGCTAAGAGGACCGCTGTAATGGAAGGACATGGAAGCTTAGCGGGAAAAGTCAGGCTCTAAAAACAGATGCTCCCAAGCCTCTGTCCCTGTCTCTTTCCATCAGTGCAGTGAGCAGAATGCTGCTGTAGTCCTCTGCACCAGGAAGGTTCTGTACTCTCCACACACTCACTCTCTGACCCTGAATTAAACTCTTCCCTTACTTTTCTTCATCTGTTGTACTAATGCTTTTTTAAAAATATTATTATCCTTAGTACATACTGTATGAGATATTATATGTTATTTTATTAGTTAGTTAGTTTGCTTTGTTTTTTACCCTTTTACATATAAAGTAATATATTAATGTAAGAGCCGTATAACTAGAGATCAATATCAGTCTGATAGCATCATAAATTATGTGGCATATACACAGCCTGTCCAAAAAAGTAACCATTTCAGAAGAGTCACGGACGCTCCAAAATGTAGCACTAATCTGACTATAAAACACATATTTTTGACCTGGCCAAGTTTTAATGCAATAAGAAAATGATTTCTACCAGAGCAAACTTTAAAGGACATATTCTGCGAGATGAAACCAGAAAACTTTTACAATTCCTAGATAAGGGCATCTAAAGAACCTTGTTTACAATAATGCTCTTCTGGCCAAGGCCATATATTCATATTATTCATACATTAATTATTTATTTATTTACTTATTTATTTTTTACTATCTTTTAAATCCCTTTTATAATATCTATAACTTCATATTATATTGATTTGTATAAATCGGTTGAATGTTTAATATGTATCTGCTATGAAATAGTTTATGAAGCTGATATGGAAATAAACTCTTATTCAAACAAACAGAAGGCTCAAGTGATTAGGCTGCATCTAGCAAAGAAAACAGAAAGATTTAATATAGCTAGAAATCAGTTAAGAATCCTTCACACATTATAGAAAATTGTAAAGATGGTGCTGAAAAAAAAAACCCTGAATGGAGATCACTTAAACACTTGGTACAATGCAAGCTGCATTGTAAAAAATCAACAGTAAAAAAACAAATTATGTTTAATAGTGAAAGTAAGAGCATTTCCATTCACTCACATAATGTGATTAGAACCCACTGGATTGGGATTAAAAGCTGTTTGGCCGTAGGAAAACCATGTTTTGAATGAAACAAATGCTTGAATTTGGTAGGGCGCATAAACATTTGACTTTAGATCAATGGAAAATAGTCTGTTGAGTTCAGACCGACCCCATTCCAGAGCGATAGGTGTGTCAGGGTAAGGAGAGAAGTGCATGAAGCAATGCGCCCATCCAGCATCCCATGCAAAGTAGCCACTGTACAATCCTCTGGAGGAAGTGCTATGATCTGGGGTTGCTTCAGTTGGTTAGGTAATATGGCACTAAAAGTCAGCTTTTGATCTGAATGTACTGAATGATCAGGTGTGGGTATATTCCAGGACTTAAACTGTGAAGGAGCATGAGGAAACATTTCCACACACACATTGTTTACTCTAATCAAAGATATACATGACTGAATGAAATCTTGAAGTGTGCGATTCTTTTTTTGGCTAGGGAGTGTTTGCCATTTCAATTACATATACACATGTGGGTTTACTTACAGTATGTGTGTTAAATGCAAGTGCATGTGTTGCATAATGGTAATGTTGCCATAAAATGTGGGCAAGCTCTGTATTCAACACCCCCCCTCCCCTAGTCTCACTTAAACCAAATGGAATTTTCCCATTTGTTCAATTTAGAATTTTCTCATCTGTAGTGCACATAATCCTGCCCCAATCCTAGAACACATTGCTGTCTTGTCTTTCATCTATTTTCATTATTGCCCTCTCTCAAGAATCTTATTATCAGCAGCTTATTCCCGGGAGAGAACGAAAACTGTATGTCACTGATACTGAAGGCAAGGCCTTCATATGTCTTCCCCTGCTAAATAGCAATTGAGAGAAGACCCTCCATTTGTTTGATGTCAACCGTGCTTACATTTAGCTATAATTCACATGGAGGCTTCCTGTGTTTTTTGTGCCAACACTTGTTCTGGGGCTTAAACCGGCCTACAGTCACTTGCTCATAGTTCACAAACGTCTCCAAACATGAACATACAAAACTTTTGGGTTTTTGGAGACCTAAGTGTAGACCGTGTGCAGATTTGAGCTGAGTTGACTGGGCCTTGACTGCTGGTGTGTTCTGAAGATAACGTAGTATGTGACATCTGTGTTTGCATGTGTCTGTGTTTATGGCGGTCTCTGATCCTCTGTGTGTGTGTGTTTACACATCTGAGTCCACCCACACTGTGAGCAGGGCCTGCTTCTCACACAGCTCTGCACAAACACACAGCAGGGAGCTCTTACACGTGCACATACACACAAAGTAAGAAGGGGGGGGGGGGGATGAGCTCTCTGAGAGAGTCTGAAAAAAGATTTCATCATTAATCTTCATTTCAAACAGTTAGTTGCATCTTGCCGTATACACTAACACTTTATGTTAACAGTCCTGTTTATACATCTCGGACACGTTCAAAACTTTTGGATTAAAATTAGATAAACGTCTCAAATAGGACCCTTCAATAAATTACATTATTTGTATTAAGGGTTATGTTTAGGAAAATTAATTATAGCTATGATGTAAATATAGCCATATCCATCTAACTGGAAAGGTTCCAAATTCGCTCAAACTGTCCCATTTGATTTTCACAATGGTTTATTCAGATAATCATGAATAGTCTGGATTGGAGGCCCACCCAAACTCCTGCTGTGAGTCGAGGGAGTGCTTGATTTAGCTACATCAGGACTCTACTTTAGAGCGAGCACCTCTGAGCTAATCAGGGAACTGTTTTTACGGTTCACTGACTCGTCACTGTGCCACACTGAAACAGAAAGCCCTACAGAAAGCTTTCACTTTACGTAACTGAGTCATTTTATGTTGCTGCTGAATGCAGGGGGAATGCAAATGAAGTGAAAGTGCAGTTAAACGAATTAAATGGAAGATCATATTTAAGGAAAGGTTTTTTAAGTCAAACACAAGTCAGTCGATGAAACGAAAAAATATTTTTATTCTGATCGTTGTAATGCACCACTGATCAGCATTCGTACATTAAAACTGATAACTGTTATATAATAAACAATAATCAAGCTTTGCTCTTATAGGATACAGTATGTGATACTTAATTTTCTGGAAGAGGTCTTATAATTTGTTATAAGATTTATAATTTGTTTGTAACAAAGGGTTTTTGTTGTTTCATTGTATCACAATGGGGAACTCTACTGTTTTTTGCAATCCTGTATGTAATTCATTTCTAATAAACAAATTATTCAAATGTGTGGGCTCAGTGGTAGGATTCTCGCCTGCCATGTGGATGCCCGGGTTCGATTTCAACCCAATGCTCAAACCCCTGCCACTGGATGGAGGGCCAGTCCCAAGCCTGGAAAAAATGCCTTCACATGCATATGGGAGGGTTGTGTCAGGGAGGGCATCCAGTGTAAAAGTTGTTGTGCTGATCAGATAGTCTGCTGTGGCGACCCCTCGACAGGAACAGCCGAATGACCAACAACAAACAAGTAATTAAAATGTATAATTATATAATAACCAAAGCCTGTCTAGCACAATGACATTAGACTGTCCTTAGTACTGTACATCCAAAGCTTTGTGTGTCTCTATCCTTACTTTTTTTTTTTTGCATCAGTTTTCAGTCTCTAATCAATCAACCCAAAAAAAACTGACTCTAATAAACAAATTGGTAATAAAGCAGTTGTGTCCTCTAAATCTACTCACAAATATACGGAGATGAGAAAAATCAATCACTCTCTGATGATAGACATGTTTAATAATCCTTGCTGTTGAGATGATATTGTACACTTGACTTAACACAGCTACTAATTTTCTTAATACACTGTACTGATATTACTGTTCGGGGTTTGTCATTAAATTTGAGTGAAGCTCTGATTTGAGGTACATTTTATGCAGATATTAATTAAAGCCTCACGCAGTACAGGCAGTCCCATGCCTGCAAGTGACTTTATTGTATTTTTTTTGTATTTATACAATCTAAAGTCTAACATATTAAGTCAAACATCAATACGTATAAACCACAGAAATTAAACATTTAAGAATTCAAATATTTTCTTTCTTTCTTTTTTTTAGATGTAACAAAAGCAGCTCTACAGAATGACTTTACGAATAATAAGAAAGAGTTTAAATGAGCATGTGTACTATTTCACAATTTTGATAACCTTCTTAAACATACTACTATTCGGCAACTACAGTGTGCCCCAAGTCTCTTTAACTGAGGGAAGTTTATACAAAATGTCTTCCAAATGTCTTCCTTTTTCCTGTCTAATATACACTATATTGCCAAAAGTATTTGCTCACCTGCCTTCACATGCATATGAACTTGAATAACATCAAATTCTTAATCCATAGGTTTTAATATGATGTTGGCTCACCCTTTGGAGCTATAACAGCTACAACTCTTCTGGGAAGACTTTCCACAAGGACTAGGAGTGTGTTTATGGGAATTTTTGATTATTCTTCCAGAAGAGCATTTGTGAAGTCAGACACCGATGCTGGATGACAAGGCCTGGTTAGCAGTCTCCGCTCTAATTCATCCCAAAGGTGTTCTAGTACAGGCCAGTCAAGTTCTTCCACACAACCCGTGCATCCATGTCTTTATGGACCTTGCTTTGTAGAACTTGACAATGAAATTGTCTAAAATGTTTTGGTATGCTGAAGTACTAAGAGTTCCTTTCACTGGAAATAAGGGGTCGAGCCAAAACCCTTGAACAGTAACCCCACACCAGTTCCAACATGACTGCACTCCAGTGGCCAAAGCAAGGTCTGTGTCTGTATAATGTGATATTCATACTGCTGATGTAAATCCTACATATTTTCAGGATGTAACAAATAAATAAATTTTGAGGTTTTGTTTGTTTTTTTAAGTCTAGTCTAAAAACAAACTAATTAATTTACGGATGCTAAGATTGTCTATGCTCTGAGGCTTTTTTTTTTAATCAATATGAGTCCAAATGTCACATCCATAACTTTGCCCATTAGACAGTTTCTAATAGTAACTTTTCCATGATGGCACATTGTACTACGAATGGATTTAATAGGTTACAGTTCCCGGTGTGTTTCCATGGAAACCTGCATCAAACATAAAATAGAATGCCACATTCTGAAATCCATAGCTGTAAAAAGTTGTGCGAGCTTTTTTGATAGCAGCATTCGCCAAGTTGTGCATCACTAAGCATACATAAAGTGAAACCATAATATCCTCCATAAATACTTTCCCAAGGGATCAGGATCTGTGATCAACCACCAGTTTTGACTCACAATGGAATTAAGGCTAATTAGTGTTAATCCACTGCATGGATTATGAAGTTGTAGCTCCAAACCTCATTTACTATGCAAATTCCATCATAACCCTTTTTAAACTCTTCAAAGAGCATCTTGCCATTAATCCTAAAATTCTCTAGCTCTCTGTAAAAGAGTACATGGCACTTCATTTTAAATAAGATTTTAATTTAATTGTCTATTTTATTCGTTTTTAATGCTCCTATATATTACTTAACTCTTCAGGCAGATAGGTATCTTGAATGTATATTGTCACATTTATAAGTGGCTTTTGATTTATTTTTTATTTTTTTAAAAAGGACATACAAATATAAAAATAATAAATTTATGTATATCAAATCAGGGGAAAATGTGTCTTTTTAAAAAGACTTGCATACATTACGATAAAGTACAGCATTTCCTCCAGTGTGTTCATGCTCTGGGGCACACCAGTGATTTTAATGAATTTTGAAATATGCAGATGAGCCCTTGCCTAAAGGCCAACCATGTTGCTATGTGCATCAAATTGGGTCACATGTCATACTCTTTTAAACAAAGGATCCCATATAATCATTTGGATCAATTGATCAAAATACAAAACCTGGTACTGTGTAAAATGTTTGGAGAGAAACACAGTGCTACTTCATGTGTTATTTATTTTA
The DNA here is from genome assembly GCA_011419295.1 of Clarias macrocephalus. NCBI lineage: Eukaryota > Metazoa > Chordata > Actinopteri > Siluriformes > Clariidae > Clarias > Clarias macrocephalus. The sequence continues at coordinate 13,221 of JAAGKR010006179.1, forward strand.
CAATGAAACTAAACTTAATGCAGGTTTATGCTATATAGGCAGTCATGGTTTGTAGTTATGTACGGTGAGAACATCTCAGAAGTAAATGTCTCTGCTGGGTTGCTTTAATATCCATGTTTGCATTATACCTGGTTTAGATTCCATTTGATTCATTTATTCATTATCGGTATGATCATAGTTGATACAAATTTATTAGTTCATCGCATTTTATTAATGGCAATGATTTGCCTCATTTTCTTATTTTTAATGTAGAGGTATGCAGGTAATGAATGTCATTTAAAAAAATACATTTTTGTCCATTTGAGTTTTCTACACAATTACTCACATCTGGAATGAGATACTGTAAATCTCACCATCCAATACATTGGATTCAGATAATGCCTTAATGTATGATCTACTGTATTTAATTGTGTAACATATTTTTTTCATCCTAACATGTAGAATACAAAACTTATAGTAAATCACATCTATATTAAATCATATAGAACATGCTTGAGTAATACAGCGGGTTTTAGCCTCACAGCTCTATCATTTGGCATTTGTGGTTTTTGGGCGTTTTAGAACACAACTGTCAGACAGATTGATTACTGGAGTTATGCATTGGTTCTTGTCTTAGAGAGTTGAGGCACTTGTCACTACTGCATGGCTGCATGACTGCACTGGTTGCACAGGCCTTTCTTACTCCAGGCTTACAATGATACTTAAATGTGGCTATAAATTGTAAATAAATAAATAACTTTGTTTAATTGTTTACTGATAATTCACTACATGCTGGTGTGTGAATACATCACTGCAGTTCTACTTTTATATCAGCCCCTGCTTAAGTGAGCTTGTTCTCATTTTCTATTAAACAAGATACAGTATGTATCAATTCAGGGATATTAATAAACATATGAAAAGTAAAGAAATGTTCAACATAAATGCATAGACAAATAATTTTACATGTAAAGTAGGTGATGAAAATATCTTACACAGTCCCACTTCTCATCTATATGCAGCTTGTTGCATGCTTATCTACGGCGACTTGGCACCTCTGTGATGCAAATCTATTTAAACTGAAAGATGTCATATTTTAAAAATGACTTCATGTCACTCGCATTGACTTAGTGAGATGACTGGCCAAAGATTGTGTTGCAGAAATCATTTTGCCTGTCATAGCTGTCAGCAATGAGAATGTCTCAATAAAAATATGGTGCAATCTCAGCCTGCACCTGGTTGTCCATCAACACATGAATTATGTTTTCAGGTTGGAGAGTTTATGAATAAAAGATGTCACAAGGCTTTTACATAGTAAGCAGTTTCTTGACTTGATAGTCTTACCAAACAGATAATGCTTAATGACTATTTTGTCATTTTTGGAATAATCTCTCAAGTTTATCTTTAAATGGAACAAAGAATGATTAAACATTACATTATTTTTCTATACTTTAAATAAATGCCTTCTTTTTTATCAGTTAGTTTCAAACTAGTCACTATATGCCAGCATTCCCGGCAGTTTTATCCCATACCAGCTGCCACTGTCAGTAAAAATCTGGGGAACCTTGGTTAAACACAGCAAAATAACGCGACTACACTAAGGAGGGCATGTGCTTGAGTATTCTTTGTCATGGGCATTGATGTGTTTTTAAATGTTTGTCATGCACACAGAATTTTAATCTTAAATTGAGAGGAATATGGGAGGAATATGAGGAAAATGTTTTCTAATTTCTGTTCGAACACTTAGCACAAGTATTTTAGCTAAGCTGAGTCAGCAAATCTGGTTTCTTTAGTTAATATTCTCAAGCCACATTCACAGTCCCAGAGAGTGAGTGACCGTACATTGCTGAACAAGTGAAATTCTTTAGAGCACAGGGTCAGTCCTGAAACGGCTTCCCTGGACCAGACAGGGTTTAAGTCCTTGCTCAAGGGCCCAACATTAACTCATTTGGTGTGACTGCGGCTCGAAATCCTGACCTCCTGATCAGTAAGTCGGAGTCTTAACCCGCCGAGCTAACACAGCCCCAGCTTGCATTTCCATATAAACTCATTAACAAAAGTGCCTAATCTGGTTGGGATCAGTGGGAAGTCCATCAGCAGGGGGTGGGTGATGAATTAAAATAACAATGCCTCATGCACATTTTACAGCCCTGAAAAGAGGTACTGTTATGTCTTATCACCTCAGTATGTACAGACTGAAATTGTTGGCATTGTGGCAGCCATGTATAACAATAAACTCTTTTAGAGTTTAGCTTCCATCATGACTATGTGACAGTTTTATCTGGATGCAAAACAATGGAAAGTTGAAAGCAAACAAGCAAACTCTTTAGCTACTGAAAAAAGTCTTACGGCTCTAACTTGCAGTATAACTGCAAACCAGCTGCCACTGCCATGTTAGACACTCTAAACAACTTTGTTGAATATGATTAGACAAAAGGATCTTACTGAGGCAACCATCTAAAGTGCTTGTTTTTGTAGTGCACACTTCATATCAGGCCTTGTCTGTTGTAGATATGGATATGTCTCTATGTTTTTGTCATGCTGAACAAATGTTATTAGAACCTAGGAGGAATAACGCTAAATTGTAACTCTCTAAATGCTTGAATCATAATGTATTATAATGCCTTTGATTTGCAATTTTAAGTAACTTAAAATAAGCTTGTGTTAGCATTATAGTTCAAGCTTGGGCTTATGCCTTAATTTGTATCTACATAGCATCCGCAGATTCACAGTTCCCTTTGAACTGAGCAGTTTGGCTCCCTGTGGTTTTGAATCGCACTTAACATAGCTGAACACCCTGTGCAGTTCACCTCACAGCTGCTACTAGTTGATCTGATCACAGATCATGTTTTTTGGTATACAGTAGAATGATATATTATCCATGCTTTGCCTGTTAGTACGCCCTACTGCACAACAGGATAGAACCATGTTTCAGTATAGGACCAAATTATAGAAATGACTGTGGAGAATTTGTGCATGTATTTGTTTTGAACTGGAACGCAAATTCGTCTTCTTTTATCTGGCACTTCTACACACTTTTGTTCCCTCTTAGTACGGCTCTGCACCTTTGGTTGCCTCACTACCACCTATACATCTCACCCACCCTCAACTCCTCTGTCCTTTGAAGCAGACTTTCCAGTCCAGTCTTCCAAAAAACAACAACAAAAACATTCTACTCTCCCTAGTTCTTGAATGGTGTCGTCTTCTTCTGCTGCTTCTTTTCTTGTTTAACGGTTGGAATCCAGTAGGTTGGTGACATTACCGCCAACTGTAGGTCGTGACGATGCAAAAGGTCTATCAGAGCAGAGAAAGGGGGCGGAGTTTGGAGTATGACCCGACAATGGAAGTGTAGACACTAATGGCTTTCCATATAGAGTGAGCGTGCAGTACAGAGGATGCGCCCGTGCTGCTGCTTCTCCGCCACTCGACACGACAGGAGGGAAGCGAGCCGGGACTGAAACGCGCTCAAGTTGCGTTGTGAATGCTGCGTGTCGGAGCGTCTCTGTAGCGTGTGGTAAGTTTCCTGTTGTTGACTTGTAAAACTATCCTGTATTGTTGAATATCAGATATAACGCGTAAATATGGTTAACACTAGTTTGTTAAGTAGTGTTTTTTTTCTTGTTTGTTAAGTAGTGTTTAACTTTCGGCTGTAGCTGTAGAAGACGTTGAACATGTCAGACATGGTTTAGATTTAACGCGAGTTGTGAGGCGTTTCGCGTTATCGCTGGATAACTGACATAATACAGTGTAAAGCGTGCGAACACGGTCTTTAATAATTCGGCGTAAATGGGTTTTTGCCACTTATTCGGTTCTGTGTGTGTGTGTGTGTGTGTGTGTGGCTCATTGTGCGACTGTGTTTGACTGTAAAGAGTGTTAAGAGCACTTGAAGCACTTTTGGCTGAAACTGTAACACTGTTCTGTGTCTCTGCGTCTCCTTTGCGTAACGTTTCGTGATTATACTTTTAGTTAGCTTTATTTTTGACGTTATTTTATTGCAGACAGCGCTAGGAGTGCGCGGGTATTTACTCCAGTAGCACTTTCAACATTACAACCTTTTTTTTGCACCATACATGCACACAATATAACTAATATTTGAAGGTACAAAAGAATTTTTTGGTTGCAAAAGTTTTTGACCCCCCTCCCCCCCTAGGTCCGCTTTGCACATCTGGACCCATTCTTCTGAGCAACATTGCTCAACTTTTACTTTATTTTGGTCTGTAAAGTTAAATAATTTTTTGAAAAGTATATGTCGTCCATTTCGATATTCAGTACAAGTAATTGTCAGGGTTAAATATTAAATTCAATTAAATTTGAATTGTATAGCTCTTTTAACAATTGTTATTGCCATTCGAAAGGAAATTCTGTAAATTTGTGTGAAATGTGAATGTGTATGACTCAAGATGATTAGATTGTCCCGATGAGCAATCAGAGGGTGACGGTGACTAGGAAAAACTGCTGAGATGGCACCTTAAGAGGAACCAGACTAAACAAGGAACCCAACCTCATTTGGGTGATAACGGATAGCAAGAATTGTTTGCATTCACACTGCGTGTTAGGAGGCTGGAATTTCAGTATAACAGTTGATGTTATAGTTTGAAATAGGAAAATACTTAAGAGACTCTGATTGTTTCAAAGCAGGTACAAGTTCTCTTAACACTAACTGATGCAGTAAGTAGCTTCTCATTTCTTAAACACCCACATATCAACATGAAGAAGTATTCTATTGTTGTAGGAAAGATGTTAGTATTTTGGAAAGGTAAAATAATTGCCCTTATGAAGCAAAGAAAACAACTAAGGAGATATACAAAATGACTAAAGTGACTAAGAACTGTCCAGTGCATTATAAAAACCACAGTACTGAACCTACTCATCATTTCATACTGATTCATTAATTTTCGTTTTGATTCTGTAAAGCTATTTTGCGACAATGACCATGGTTAAAAGCACTATATGAATTGAATCGAATTGGACCTAAAATTTTGTAGAAGAAGTGTGGTCAAAAGAGAAATCATGAATGACTGATATCACTTGGTGAATTTGCAGTTATTACAGACATGATTAATAGTGAAAGTAATAGGATTTCCACATGCATAACATGATGAGACCTTAAAGGATTAGGGCTAAACAGCTGTGTGGCCATAAGAAAACCACTTGTTAGTGAGGCAGAATGGGGGAAAAAAGCGTCATAGCAATTTGATTTTATGGAAATAGGAAAAAAGGGCAAGTGGTTGGAAGAGTCCAAATTAACCCTATCCCAGAGCAATAAAGCGATGCATCCATCATAAATAGTGCCCAATGTACAACCCTCTGGAGGATGTGTTATGATCTTTGATTGCTTCAGGTCTAGACTCACAAAAGTATATCGGTGTACTTATGTATTCTTGTCTGGCTGTTCTGTTTTTTTATCTGTAATGTGTTAATTAAGTAGCGTATTGAGCTCTTTATGATGACAAATTAAGGAACTTAACAGTGACACATTTTTATTTGTGGCTATGTATTGCTACATGTTGGGTGATAATGATGTTTTTTATTTACCTGCCTCCATTATGGTTAACAACAAAATTCACAACATTTAATGCAAATTAATGTAGTAGCTTAGTCACTAGTCACGTCGCATTTTCAGTGTGCTGGAATACAAAATGTAACTATTGTGTTTTTCAGTAACTCATTAGCTGGACCTTATAGTCTGTGTGAGGGTGTAGGACTTAAGCTTATGTGAGCGTAATATTTGTTGGAAAAACTTAGGCTTCACCACCAGTCATGTAGCTCTGCCTTAAGTTTGAAGTAACACATGTTTGGGCCTGCTGTAATAGGATTATAATTAATGACCGTGTGCTGTAATGTTCCAGATGTAACATCCTAGAAATGGTTAGTTTCCTATAACATCATGCCTCAGAATGTTGTATTCTAAAAACTAAGAATTGCACATCTTTTGTTTTGTTTATTATATCGTACTTTTACGGGGCATTGGTGGCTCAGTGGTAGGTCTCTCGTCTGCCATGTGGAAGGTCTGGATTGGATATCAGCTAATTTCCCTAACCCATCCACAACCTAGGATGCAGGGCATCCTTAGTGCTCCCTTTGAGCCCAGATAATAGTGAGAAGGTTACATTAGTACAGGCATCTGGCATAAAACCTAAGTCAAGTCAAATGTGCAGATCAGATGGTCTGCTTAATGGGAGCAGCTGGAGGAACAACAATTTTATTATACGTTTACAGTTTAATGTGGTGCAAAATTCATGAAACAAATTAATCCCTTTTTTCAACTGCATTTAAACAGCTAGCCTGTAAACGGTCCCTCACCAGCTACTCTATTTCTTCTCTTCCTCAAAGTGAATAATAAGGATCATTGATCACTTTCCTACAGTGAGTATGTATAAAGCCAAAAATAAGACCCCTTAACATGCCGCCTTCGATTGCCTTGAGTAGTCTATATGACTCCAATGCGGATGACTTAAAGATGCAACAACAGTGACCTAAGTTCTGGCTCTTTTCCTTTATACACAACGATGAGGAGTACTGAAGCTACAACAGTCTTGCCATGAACAGGCTGTGTGAAAGGGGCTTCTGAAGCCTAGCATCAGTTTACAAGCCCATTGATTTTCTCAGCTATGTCCATTAGGAGTTTTTTGTTTGGGTTGTTCTTTTTTTTATTCAGGATAGACATGGTTCAGGCTGTGGAAAAAGAAAAGAATCTCCTCAAATCATTTGATAAGTAAAGATATTATATTTAAACATACAGTATAGTGGTTCACAATGCTGCAATGCACCTTGAAGTTTTAACTGTAGAAGGAAGCTTATGTATATTGAAGCCTACTGTACTATACATGTTGAGTGAGGTACAATCTGGCTGATTGTGGAACAGTCTTAACAGTTTTTTTAGTTAGACATAAAAAGAAATCTGAACCAGTAATGTTCAGGTATGTGGAAACACTGACCAAAATTATGTTTGACATAAAGCCATCATGTAACTTTCCTGCTTACTGCATGCAGTCACTTTGCATTGCATATGATGGGTATAATTTGAGTCTCACAATGGTTGAGGGGCTGAAAGAAAGGTTTCAGAAATAATAAAACCAAGTAAAACCCCTGTATTAGGCCTTTGTATACCTCACATTTTGGAATAAATCATTGAAGCAATCTGACATACCTGAATGCCAAAAGATGTATGAAACTGGCCGGACCTTTGTGTAAGCCTTCCCTCTTTTTCTCACTTGTAATATTTTCTGCCAGTGTGTGTAGACCCTTAAAGCTCAAGCAGCACAGATACATGCCGGCAACACAGCATAGGCCAATGATGATGTAAAAAAAAAAAAAAGTGCTTGTATGGAAGCCTTGCTGGTGTGTGTTAACTGGGAGGCTTCAGGCTTCAAACTGTGTGTTTGGGTTTTTGGATATGTCAGGTGAAACTAAAGTTATCATTGATTTTATAAAGGGTAAATATACTAACAGAATATGGGAATGATGTCTAAAAAATGTAGAACTCTCAAAATGAGCATAATGCCTATTTAGGGCTGAAAAAATTATATGTCACTATGTAGCACACAATCTTAAACCCTATATATGTTTCATTTTAAAAAATGGCTAAACACATAATGTCTAAAAAGCTCTGAGCTTTAAGGTTAAGGGATACACACTGATGCAGTGTCTCTTTTTGTAAAGGTAGATTAAGATGGCTTTCAGTTAAAAAAACACACCACTTGTATTTAATTTTATTAGCCACTTAATGATACAGTAAATAAGTAATAAAATCATTGGGGAAATAAAATGAGTTGGTCTGATTTAAATATATATATATATATATGCTGCAGTAGTTTAAGTAGCGTATTAATAAATTTGTCTTTTTTATGAGTCTGCAGAGAGTGGTGTCGGAAGTTGTCATATACACTGCCTGGAAAAAAAAGTTTCCTACACTAATCTTTCATTGGACCGTCTTCAGCTTTGATTATAATATGCAATTTTTCAACAACCTTTTACAATGTCATAACACTGTAGCTTTAATATTTGATCAAGATATTTTGTTGATGATGGGAGAGTTGAATCAGTCCATAGATTTCCTTTTGGCACATCCCAAAGGCTTTCACTGGAGGTAAGGTCAGGTCTTTTATGGCCACTCTTTCACAATTTGAAATTGATAAATATTGGCATTATCATCCAGGAATATCCACATATCATGAGTCAAAAAAGAAAAACCCTTGATGTGATACCCTGGTCAGTCAGTACATTCAGGTCATCTCCTGACTTCACTTTATTGCCACGTAACATTGCTGAGCCTGGACACGGCCAGTTGATCACCAGATCATAACACTGCCTCCAGAGGCTTGTAAAGAGGCCACTATGCATGATGGGTGCATTGCTTCATGTGTTCCCTTCTTACCCTGACACACCCATCTCTCTGGAATAGGGTCAATCTGGATTCATCAGACCACACGACCCCCCATTTTTCTTTTGTTCTTTTTTTTTTTTTTTACCTTTTTTTTTAACTGATTAACCTTACTAACTAAGTGATTTTCTTATGGACACATGATGTCTGTTTAGTCCCAATCCTTTGAGTTTCAGTCGCTTTGTTTTTTAATGGCTTTTTCTGATGCAATTTCACCATGTGTTTAATGATCCCCAATCAGTGTCATTTATATTTTTTCTTCTTACCACATTTTTTCTGTGAAGTTGACAGATCAACACTATATCTCCAGGTAATAATAATAATACATTGGACCGCTCTTAACCAAATTCCAGTACAAGCCAATAATTCGACCTTTCTGAAACACACTAACCTCTTTTCCATGACTACAGGCTACATCTTATGTTTCTGTCAGTTGTTTAATAAATTAGAAACGGTTCACTGCATCAGTTAGGGTTAAACAATTGTTCTCAGCTAATCATCCAATTAAATATTGGCCTCTTAAATATTTTCCTATTTAAATCTAAACAGTGACTTTTTTGCCAGACAGTGTACAATACTTCTCATGTTCACTTATGAAGTTACTCAAACTGAGACATGACAAACTATATTACAGCCTTGCATGGTGACATCCTTACTTACTAAAATGAAAATGACCTGCCCTGAGGTTTTTATTCCTTTGGATGGAATGAAAATAAGCTGTAGGAACTTTCTCCTGATACTTGGGGTAATTTATTTTGCAGATAAAGTGTATTATATTTTTAATAGGATATCTCCATGTATCAAAATATCTAGCCTTGTCTTATTTCACTAGTTTCAACAATCAAGTCCCCTTTTTTTTTTTTTTTTAAAGACAGAGTATTGCTGAGAATTTAGGCCACTCTGTGTGTGACAGTTTTGGCTCATTGTCTTTTTGGCTCATTGTCCACTAATATCTTTGTAAAAAAAAAGAAGTCCTAATTAACCTTATATTTTTATGCAAACTTACAAAATGAAACATTACTGTTACTTAGTGCTACTTTCTAAATGTATGTCTGTTAAAAGAAAAAGTGGGGATTAGTACCTTATTGAAATTAGAATTATAAATTGTTTGCATCCTGAGATTATTGTCTTTACAATAATCTGATGAACAATATAATTCAGTCTTTAAGTACAGTCTTGACTGAACATATCACAGTGTACACAGTGATTTTTTTTTATCTGGCAACTCATTAAAACTTTATTTTCTTGTTATTAGATTTGCTAAATGAAACTACTAAGTCAGAATTTGTATGCACTGTGTAATTAACTGCTCTTAAGTCCCATTTTGTTATCTTGTCCACAAGGTATCATGTGTTACAGCAGTGTTTATATGTATATAGTCAGCTGAACATTGAACACTTATGTACTGTATTATGGTTTTGAAAACTTAGGGAAGTTTTTTTTTATTTGTTGCTCTATATTCAGATATTTATGAAAGCTCTATTTGTGTTTAGCCAAATATTGCAAAAATACATTTAAATATTGAATTCATATAACCCTAGCTTTAATATCTCCAGAATCAAGCTTAAAGTGAGGCCCATAGAGAGAGTGTGTGAGAGAGAGAGAGACCACTGTTGGACCATCTTAAGCATGGCCTGCTTTTCATTATGCAGGAATCTGCACTATCAAGTGGCACTTCAGGAACACGCATTGTGCTCTGAAAGCAAAACATTATGAAATGTGTGTCAGGTTTGTGCCTGACTTGATTTTATGGCTCATATTCATGAAATCTGCATGCTTTTCCTCGCTGCAGGAAAGTGAGACACTGTGTGATAGCTGCTCGTAACTGCTTTTACATCCTAGTCTGTTGCCTTATGTGTTGCATGAGTTATGCTATGAGACAGGCTCCTCACTGTCTGTGCCTGAATATTTTCTCTCTCCCGCTATGCTCTCTGCTTTGCTCCTGACATGTCTCTACTCTCTCACTGTTCAAACCCACTCCTGAGTTCCGGACCTGTGCGTAATTGGAAGTGTTGCTTGTCTTCAGCTTACGTATGACCTCTGCTGCCTTGTAATTAAGAGAATAAACATTTGTACAGGAGAGGAATGCATTTGATAAATGGCAAGTTCGCAAACAGCTCAACAGAGAGCTCAGTATGTGTGCGAAGAGGGCTTAGATTGATGGGCTGTGCTTGGTGGTTTGACCAAAATTCTGACTCACCTAGAGAGTCTAGAACATTATAAGTATACTGTATTCTGTACCTGTAAAGTTTAAATGTGATAATTCATTCATACTTCAACCTTCAAACAGCATTTTTATGAGGATAATACACTGCTGTAATTTAATATATTTTGTCCTGTTACATCCAATATTTGTGTTAAGTGTTAAATTTATTAATATGAGCAGCTGCGTGGCATATGTTCAATAGATTGAGGAAACACTGATGTCCTCCTCTGTAACAGTGTTGTAACATGAGCTTGTTCTTTCAGCATTGCTCTTTGCATGGTCTTCAACTGTCTGGGGCCCAGTGTGACCCTTTGCATGCAGCATGACCTTGGTGTGCATGTTCACACTAAAGCCCAAATGTCTACCCAGTGGCTGCGGATGATAATGATGACCTTGTTGACCTCATCGCTGTTCCCAAGCCACTGCTGATGTTTAACAAGGACATGGACAACAGTTATGGTGGCAAAGCAGGCAATTTCTCCCAGGGCCAAGGTGGTGTAGAGGAACAGGGCCCTTAGTGTGTTCCATTATAACAACATGGAGCGCATGCCTCTGTTTCAGAACAACATCTCTCTCTGTAACTATCATGCTTTCAGAGAGGAATGCTCTGATGTGACACAGACTTGGCAGTGTTTATGCGTAATGAGTGGGAGACAATGCCAGTGAAATAAATGGAACTTACATTTTTTCTTACTTGCATTCCTCTGGCACACACTGAGACATTGTGTATAGATAGGGACATATATATTGTCTTTTTGGGCAAATGTGGCTCCTACAATTCAAGCTATTGTAATTCAAATATGCACAGCGGCAATAGTTTTTAGTTCTGCATGTAGATCACAGAGCTTTTACTTAAAGGTTGGGTTGGTATACAAATTTCTAGTAGTGTGGATTACAATGAAGCATGCACTTGTACAAATAAAATGCACACATTTGGTTTTTCTGGTGTGATGATAACTGATTTCTGGTGAAATTCAAATAATAAATAAATAAATGGTTTGGTGAAAACTATCACTGAAAAACTGGCCAGTTTTTCCCTAATTATGGACAATACAGTATTAGCAAAGTTAATTTTCATGTTGCATTAAATATTCCATACAATGAGAGATAAGAAGAAGTTATGTTACAAAACCCAGATCACAAAATCCAGGTTGGATTCTGCCTCATGTCTATTGATCCCAGGAGAGGATTTGACCCTATGATGAATATATGAACAAAGCCTTGAGACACCACACATTTTGTATACCTCTGTCATTGTAAAGCTATAAAATATAAATCTGGGAAGCGTTAAAGTATTTTTTTTTGGTTATACCTAAATTGTGTTTATTGTCCTATAGATTAGTTTAACACAATTTAGGGGCTTATAGAGTGCTCTTTGTTTGTGGATGGAATTTATTGGAAGAGTGTCAGACGCCCTGCAGTGCTCTGCCCTCGTCTTGAGTCCAACATGTGCTACCAACTGACCCACAGCTTTGGTACTAACGCCTCATTAGTTCCTCCTTCTTGCATACTCTGTCTCAATTAGAAACTGGCCTCTGAAACTTACATATAAAACATGAAATGCCCAGATATATATACGTAGATTAATCACATTTGCCAGATATGAATAATGTGACTCTTAGCCTTGTCCGTGTCTCACACAATCCTCCCTCCCCCTCACCTCTGTGTTTTGCTCTTTTGCTGTAGAGATGCCAAAGAATGGCCTTTTTGAATAGCTGTGTTTTAACAGTTATGCTTGAAAGCTCCAAGGTTTAGTTTTAGCTCTGCAGTAACTCTCTTCATCCAAACTGCTGCCCTGTTCTATACTGAAAGTGCACATGCATGCGATTCACCTCAGCTTGTCCATATTACACTTTCTGAGGATTAGATTTACAGCATAGTTTGTGTGAAATTGAGAGTTCCCAGGCTCAAATCACCATGTCATAGTTGTAATGCTAAACAGAGTAGCTCAAAACAAATTTCCGGAGCCATATCTCTGGTTTATTTTTCTTTCGTGCTGTTTGACATTCTGGCTCCTCTGTGTACTTTGAAAGATTGATTTTGGATGATGCTGCTGTTCTGTTGAGGACTACTACACATGCCAAGAATAAGGGCTTGTGGACATGTGTGTGTAGAGTGCGGACTTGAAGGTCTGAATTAAAGATGTCAGTATGTGACTGATTAGCAGAAAGGTCATACTATGATATACACACACCGTCCACTTTATTAGGAAGACTTGCACAATCACACATTCATGTATAAGGAGCGTTCAAGTCAAACCGAGATATTTGATTGTGCAGAATAACAAAGCACAGAAGTGAGAGTAAAACCTACTTTTATTTTTCTGTATAATCCCCCCTATATATCCGAGCACTAGTGAAGCACTGGGAGAACTGCATTAGTGGGTCAGAGTATCTCTTAAACGCTGGCCTCCCAAGAACTCCTTTTAATGGCCCAAACATGTGGAAATGTCACGACTGTACAGGGGATGTGGCAGCTGAATTCCTGTAATGTACAATTGGCGTTCATGAATGATTGTGTGTACAGTTCCAATAGACAGATGTCTCTTTTAGAAGTTGGCAACACGTTATCCATCAATTTTATGATCAGGTGTTCATTCTACTTGCTGAATGTTCATGGGAATGACTGCAGTGGGCTCAGAGCCACCTTGGCTAGGATTGTCATTCATGGATATTTGACCTTTAAAAGGTTTGCACCATTCAAATGTTTTACTGTGGCTAAGAGTCTCATCACTATATTATGTTTGGGTTCTTCTACACCTACTTCTACATCAGTTTTACACCGTCATTCATGACAAATTTCATCACAAGTTCTGTTTGAACCTGAATACATCAGAATGGCTGATTTGAGTATTTCAGAAACTATTGGTCTCTTGGAATGTTCATTCAGGAGAGAAGCAGCTTTTTTTTTATAATAAAAGCTCCACTTACCAAGAGAAAACAAATGTAATAATTTTGTTAATTGGCCATTAAACGAGCAAAAATATGATAATATCCTCTCTACTGAGGGTATGTGCTAACCCAGCTTACTATGTCTGAGGGGATTTGTAGAGAAATGGGTCAGGGTTTAATTGAGCATCAGATTGTGACTGCAGTGTTAGAATGGAGAACAAATCAGGACAGATGCGTTTGGGATCGCTGCCAGGCCAAATGCTGCTTTATGACTGTATGGAGACTCATCTCTCTCCACAGTCTTTTACAGAGTATTGACCCCAAATGCTTCGGTTCAATGATTTTGAATTTCAGCATAAAATAATCCCAATGAAGCATGCACAGCACACGCACCATGCTGCAAGATCTGGAAAATGGTTGCATCTTCATCATCATCATCATCACCACCATTTTCTTTGGGTTAGGAATCATACATTAAAAGGATTTAGAAAGATGGATATCATTGCAATTCTGTTTTTGCTTGGTATAAATCAAAATGTTAGGGAGAGAGACCCCAAAAACCCCGCTGGTTTTCCTAAAGAGATATGAAGCCTGCTGGCTACACACTGATCTCTGTAGTTCTACAGGCTGTTAAACTTTAAATGGCTGCTATGAAGGCTTCTAACTGATAAGACTATAGTGACCTGATCTGCGATGGAGAAGCATCCTGTTCTGACTTTATTTGATGCTCTGCTAATAGACAGGAATATGCTTTTGGATTAGGTTCATAGAATTATTTCCATCTTTTATTTATGTTATAATTAAAGCTTTAGGTGATTTGATAAAGAAGAATAAATAGAGAAGGGTGGAGAATTAGAAGGGAGAGGCATTTATATGCAGTGAATTGAGCTGTTAGACCGGTCCGTCCTCTTTAGTGAAACATTGTGTCCTTGTCAGACTCTATCAGATCTCCTATATGTACATTAGATAATGTCTTCACACACACACACACACACACACACACACACACACACACACACACACACACACACACACACACACACTATGCTTGCTATTATTATATTCTTCCACTATCAATATTGTGTGGGTTCCCCTTGTGGGGGGAACTGTGGCCCTTCATGCATGAAGCATCAAGGCGTCTGGGTGTGTGCTGTGTTGTTTGGCACTAGGACATTGACAGCAGTTCCTTTGGGTCCTCTGGGTTGTGGGACGGGGTCTCCATTGATTAAATATGCTTGTTAGGCGCATCCTATAGGTGCTTGACCGGATTGGGACCTGTGGAGTTCAGAGCTCAAGCAGATTCTTCTTTTTAATCAGCTTCAGATCTGACAAACCTCTAATACAGTTTGTCCTGGAGGTATAGTACTGAAACAAACTCCTTATGTTTTATACAGTTACTATTCAGTTTTATATAGTTTCTGCATGCATTATTCTTGTATTTATTTATCGATCGATCGATCGACCTATTTATTTATTAAGCATCTTAAGGAAATGGTGTAACACACTCAGAGTAAATCCATTCCCATCCATTCCGCATTGGTGAGCTCACAGATGCCCATGGCAAATATGCCACCCCTCCCACCCTAAGAGAGCAAGGCCGATCACAAAAGTGAGATCTGCAGATGATCACTTTAATGGAAAAAAAAATAGAACATGATAAAATAGTAAATGCAAAACCTATGGCCTCTGCAAAATGTATTATTTGGATGAGAAAACCCATTTAGAAAGCTGTTATATGTAGTGGTTATGGAGGACCTCCCTCATGCCCCTTTCCACTGCAACATTTCAGCCTATTTGTAAATGTTTTTTACTAAAATTGGTAAGCTCCCATCTCAGCCCAGCAGTTCTCCTGTAAGCAACAAGCCTACTGTAATCTCCCCAAAATTCATTTTTCAGGGGGTTTATATCGTAATGATGGCTGAAGCAAGGCAGCTGAACACCTGATGGTGCCATGCCAGCACAACCTGAGCCAGAGGTTCAATGGGGTATCCTCTCCCAGCCAAGTGGTGAGAGAGCAGTGTGACAGTACAGCTTAAGCCTTTAGTTGATGGGTCACCCTCTGCTGCCAGAGATTAGGAGACTTAGGTGTCCAATCCGATCCAGCCTCTGACTCTGGTGAGAAAGACTTTCAATCCAACCCATCCTCCCTCCTCACCACCTGCCCTGCAGAGAAAACCATATTTTTTTCACAGCACCCTAAATCAGATGCTGTGCCACCATACCATTGTGAAAACATCAGTCTGCCACACTGCCTTTATGAGAGCATAATTCTGCCACCCTGCCCTTCTGAGAACATCATTTCTGCCACCCTGCCCTTCTGAGAGCATCATTCTGCCACCCTGCCCTTCTGAGAGCATCATTCTGCCACCATCACTCTGCCATAATCACTCTGCCCTCCATCCATTCTGAGAGCATTACTCTGCTTCTTAAGGGATGTTGATTCCCTTCTGGCTTTACTTGGATAGGAGCCCCCTTTTTTAATGACTGTCCAGGACCCCCTTTCTACTTGGTGGACCTGGTTCGTATTTGTTTCTTATTGGTCATGATATTAAAGTTTAAGTATTAATTATTTAAGCTTTTCAGTTGTTTTTTAGTTTTGTGTCTATGTTGTACCCTAGTGTTAGCAATTACTCACAGTTCATACCCTTGGGCCTTGTGTAGTAAAAATTTTAATATAAATGTATTACTTAGAGTAGGCAAGGCGATGTGTTATACATTTCTATGCACATGATTAACATGGTTGAAGTTCTATCTGAAATCAGTGCAGCCCGGTGTTAATTATGCTAATACTTGGCATGGATTAGCATATCTTAAAGCACCAGACAGTAAGGGCACCGTTAACTATTCTCATAAATCACTATGGGTCAAGGTATGAGATTTTTATGTTTGTAGCATTATACAACCTCTACCACTTTTTTCCTGGTTTTTAATGACTGGTGGTATTTTCTCCTACTCTCTCAAAGATTCTGTGAAATATCTTTTTTAAGGGATTTTTTAAATTAATGTTTTATGTTCTTTGATTATGTACTGTAAATATTTCCCTTTTTTATTTAAATATAGGGAACAGGAGTGTATCAAGACTGCTTATTAGATAATTAAACATTAGACAGACGAAAAGTTTCAAGGACCCATGTACTACAGACGCCATATCTTTAATGCAGTCTTTTCTAGATCGGAATGAATGTAAGTTATACTGAGTGATTGCATTGGATGGGTGTTATAGACATTGACCTTCCAGTTTAATAGAAAAGTGATATATATTCCAGCAATTTTATGGAGAATGAATTAATAAATAACCCACAACCAACAGATATTCCTCTTCCTGCTGAGACAGGGCCATCCCACTGTTCTGTATAAAGCACAATGATGAACTGACTACATGGTCAAAGGCACATAAAATTTGGATCATATAAATGAGTGAAGGATAAAAATTTCAGCGGAAAGTAAAGCTTTTATTTATTTATACAAAAGCTTATTTATTTTTTATGAACTGCAAATGTCTGTGTCGCTATAAGCACGTCGAAAATCTCAAAACACTGAGAAAGTTTTTCAGTTTGACATTTTAGTTGGGTTTCTACTGCTGTGGCAGACTATGGCACGGCAACATTCAACCACAGCTGGATATGAAAATAATTTAATTTTAATTACCATACAAATCAAGTTATTTTGAGTTATGCTGTTGACTTTTTTAATATTACAGCTGGAGGCTTATACCAACATTTACAAGTAGAGTTCAAATAATTAGTGTTAGGAGAGATTTTGATCTCATCACTGCAGTCAGAGTGACTGCTTTTGGTTTAACACATTTAAGCCACACTTAAATCATTAAGGGTTAAACCAAATCTCTTCCTCTGACAAAAACCTTGTCATTACCTGTTTGACAGTTGAGAGGAGCTCACAGTGTAATGTGCTAGTTGTGGATTCTACAAGGCTCTGATTGTTTGGTGTTGGCAGGGTTCTGTGAAGTAGTCTCACTGTGTAGTAGTGTACAGAACAGAGCACCAAACACTGCTCACGTTTCCTGTTCTGCTAGTCAAGCACCTTTTAGTTAAAAAAAAAAAAAAAAAAAAAAACTAGACGAGCTACTCATTTTATTTTTACTCATTTTTACTTGTTATGTCTGTTTTAATGGTTCCCTATACACAGTATCAACGCTTCAGATCTTATAAATATGTTGTATAACTCGTGCTTATCATAGTGCATGACTGTTATTCGCTTAATTCTTGTATTTGTGTATCTTTTAATTGAGGAAGAAAGGTAGAAATCTTCAATTGCAGTTCTATAGGGCCAGTGTCCAGCACAGTTTGTAATTCACCAACACACTCATTGAACCTAGTAATTAGGAAATTTGTGAAATCAGCTGCGTTTAAGCAGAAGAATTGCCAAACTATGTTGGACACTGGCCCTCCAGGATATTAGGGTATATACCTCTGAGTTGTGATGTCTGTATTTGAGCTTGAGTTTTATTCTGTCAGCTTAAAATGTTAAACTATAATGTATGAGATTTTGATGGGAATGGGTGTAAATGGGTGAATTTGAGAAACTCAGAAAGAATGATCTCAGAGCTGTCTGGCAGGCAGGACAACAATCAACAGCTGCTCTCTTTGAGCCTCTTGTATTCAGACAGCTTTCACAAACAGACCAAGTGTCTCAACCCACTGAGCAGGCACCGCTGAGAAAAATAACCCAAATGTCTCTGGGAGGGCACAACAAAGCAGTTTTCTCCATACCCCTGCTCTCACTCTCACACTAACTAAAGTAAAACAAGGGATGTGTGTGAAATCTCCAGGGGCCCTGCAGAGAGAAAGTGACCAGCCTCCTTGACCCTATATCCTTTTCCCTTCTTTCACTGCCAGACACTGGGCAATGTTGGCACCTCCTGTACTGTACCATACAAAGTGTCCAAAGACAACATGACACACAATAATACATTTGAAAGTATCAGACATTATTCTCATTGTCATTATTACACACAGAAAGAAGCTGAGTTATAATTGTAGGTTTTTGGTAAAAGTGGGGAAATGAAAATGCATGATTCAATAGTCTTACTTGTCATGATGTACTGGAACAAAAATAATTGAGTAAAAATGCTTATTGGTTCTCCCTCTGGTGGCATGAAACAGAAATGCAAGCCAGGCCCAAGTAAAAATCTCACTCGGCATAGTCATTCACATGCATTTTTGGGTGTCTCAGAGGCAAAGAACATCTTGTTACATAAGCTGCGATAGGTGTGTGTTGTTCTCTGAGTCTCTTTAAGCCTGTTCTCAACTCACAGACGGTGACAACCTCATTAAGTTTACTGTCTCCAAGAAAACTCCATTTAAATACAAGTCAGAAGATAAAGTAGCACATCATATTTTATGTATGATGCACAACAAAGACAGAAGAAACTGGGACAGCAAGACAAGGCTTTGTTCTTTTTCTTGTAAATGTTTTTGTGTTATTATTTTAAATAATAAATGGAATCAGAGAACCTAGGCTAATCTTTGTCTAAATTACACCAAGGTTGAAAATAGCATGAAGAGCAATTATATTTGTGGCATCATTGGGACTGACAAAGCTATAACTAGCTCGAAGTGTGAGCAGGCCGATTTGAAACGTTTCCAGCTGGTGTTATGGGTTATGTAACTCTAAGCATCTGTATTTCAAAATGCCAAAATCATTTTGAGGAACCAGAAGCACTGACCCAAGCAGGGGAAAATTTATTTTTATATAACTAAAGATATTTATAAGAAAAAAATTAATAATCATTATGAATCCAACATTTTTTGAGAAATAAGCACTCTTTTACTTTTCACTTGTTCCGTACACTTTCCATATTACAAAGGATGAATTAAAGTTTCTGAGTCGATAGGTGCTATTTAGAAAGATATAAATCCTGAAATGTTGATGTTTACCTCTCCCTCTGGTCAGTGTACTACCAGTTGCTTTTGAATTGTCTTTCAAAGAGATAATGTCTTTCTTTCTGCACACACAAAAAAAAAAAAAACAAGCAGCAGTAACACTCGAAACTGATTAATCTCAAATTGTTTCCTAACTTCATCATTATAAATCTAGAATCATAGCAGTGAAGCCAGTGTTTCAGTTGGAATTTGGGACCGCACTGTGGAAAAGTGTGTGGACAGACCGGGGTCAAATTACAACAGAATGGATTTATTTAAAGGGCGAAATTAGATGAGTTTGGTACATAGTATTGTGGAGAGGCAGAAAGAGCGGACGGGCAGGAGAGCTTGGGAGAAGAAAAGAGGTGATCACTAGTTGTTAAGATCCAAGGTTTCGGTATTAGTGTCAGAAAAGAACAGGTAAAATTATACAATCTCTAGTGAAAATACGAAATTCACCATGAAGCAATTACAGCGCCAGCTGAAAGTTTTCAGACCCTTTCAAGTTTTCCACATTTTGTTACGTTCCACACTGGATAAAAAAAAACTTAAAATGGATTCCACTCTTTTTTTCCTCATCATTCTACTCACAGTTCTCCTCCATAAAAAAAAAGTTAAACCAGGACGTTGGAGTATTTTGTTAACATATATATATATATATATATATATATATATATATATATATATATATATATATATATATATATACACACACAGACTGATTTTTAAAATATTTTTTCAGACTATAAAAAAGCATTTACATAAGCATTCATGACATTCTTTCATGACTCTGTCATGACACTTGCAACTGAGCACTTGTGTGTACTATCCTGTCAGTGCTCCAGGAGATGCTTCTAAACTTGATTGGCATGTACCTGTACCTAACATAAATTCATTGAATTATTGTCACCGTAAATGGTGAATGCTAGAGTGAGAACAAAGCCTTGAGGTCAAGATAATTATCTGCATACCTGGGAGACAGGATTTTGTCGAGACGCAGATCTGGGGATGGATACAAGAACATTTCTTCAGCATTGACCGCAACCAAGAGCGTGGGAGCCTCTTTTATTCTCAAATTGGATCAGCTTATTAAAAGCATTCCTATAGTTAAACACAGTGTGGCAGCATCATGCTGTGAGAATGTTTTTCTACAATTGGGACTGGGAGACTAGTATAGCGAGAAAGTGGATGCAGAAATAAAGAGCTATGAAAACCTTCTCCAGAGTGCTCAGCATCTCAGACTGAGGTGATGGTTTACATTTCAACAAGGCAATGACTCTAAGCATACCACCAAAAAAAACACAGGAATTGTTTCAGAACAACTGTAAAGGTACTGGAGTCACCCAGTCAGAGTCTGGAAGTTTACTTGATTGAGCATCTCTGGAGGGATCTTCCAAAAAAAAAAAAAGGTTTGCTACGCTTGTAGCATAAATCATAAGAATACTCAAGGCTGCCATTGCTATCAAATGTGCTTTAACCAAATACTAAGTGATGGGTGGATGGGTGCAGACTGGTGGCTAATCCTCACTGATGGATCTCAGGCTTCTCCCCGTACTATAAAACATGGTATGGAGTGCAGCTCCAGGTTCTGGACTTCAAAGGTGCAAATGCAATGGCGCAATGTCATGTCTGTCATGGCGAGCACTGGAACTCTCAAACAGAGCCGGATTTTGTGACCCTCCCACTGAAGAAAAACAGGCCACAGTGTGTTCCATGATAAGGCTTCCGTCCCCAGCCGGGAAAGCTGCCCAGGCGATTAGTGTCCCGGGAGATACCCGCCCGCACCAATGAGAGCTGGGAGGAGCCGGTTCGGCTGCTCACTGGCCTGTGACCTACACATGCATCCTTTTCTCCCTTTTTCCCCTCCTCTCGCCTTTTAACCCTTTCCTTCCCTATTATTCCAATAAAATTACCCCTTTTCCGTAATACCGCGACTCATGTCCGTGTTTGTGGTGTCGCCCGTACGTCAAAACCCGTTACAATAGATACATAAGATAAGGGGAAATAAAGATTTGAATCTATTTTATTAATGCGAAAACTTTAAAAGGTCTGAAACCTTTCCATCTGCTCTGTATGTAGTTACATTTGTTCGTACTTTTTCTTCCACATACATTCAATATAATAGGCAAAGTTAAAAAGTAGAAAATGTTTGTGATTGTATAAAGGTCCAGTATAAATGTCATAGCTATAACTGCGAACGATCATCATTACATCTTTATTAACTAAGTTCCATTTATGCATCCTAATTCTTAGTAGCAGTGTAGTCATAGTGTATATTGGAAGATTATTTTTGGCCTGACCAAGTATTACTGATCCTGTAATTACAGTGAAACTAATGAGAAGTATTAATTTCTGAGGAATTTAAATCTGGACCTGGTTTTCTCTAGGGACTTCAAGAGGTTATTTACAATTATACAGTAAACAGTGTATTAGTAATGAACTATATCATTAGTGTTGTTTTGTCCTGCTGCCTTGTCCATACCAGGGAGGTTAATGGGGTGTAATAGTAAACGGGGAGGCTGCTCCTCTTGTTTGTGTTCATTCTTCTGATTCCGTAATTCCTGGTCCTTACAGTTTGTTCAGTCTTACCCAGTGTCCTTAGACTGGCAGATAAAAATTTAAAGTTGAATCAGCAGTCTTGATCCAATGGCAGTGAGGTCACACCTGAGGTTTCTTCCAATCTCAGTGAGTCATGTGAGATCACATTAGAAATAATAAGCAGTATTTTATAGTATATTTACTGGAATCTTAGTATTTAATTATTTTATTCTGTCTATGGATATTTCTCAAGTTGGAGGAAAGGCCCGAGGCATCTACTGTACATATACACAACCAGTCAAAAGTTTGGACTTATTTTCTAATTCCATGGTCTTTTCAGATTTTTTTTTCTTTCTACATTTTAAAATAATGCTCAACCCATCCACCATATGCTGCAATAATCTCATTTAAACAGTAGAAATTTAGATATGTCTGCTACTTATGTTCTAAAAAGCCTCCATATTGCCTCTAATCTGAGGTAATCTTGCATATCTGAGATACTCTTCATGAGAGCCAGTTTCATCATGGTGCTTGATGGGTTTTGCAAATACACTTGACAATACTGTTCTTGCAAGACCTATTCCAGAACCGCTGACCTTGGTGTCTTAAAATAACAAAATAACATCTGATTGTAGTTGTTGTTGTTGTTGTTGTTACTCAGTTACCTAATGCCATATGTGTTATTACATAGTTTTGAAATCTTTTTACATAGTTTTGAAATTCCAAACTAAATCTAAATTTTTGACTGGTATTTTCAAACTTTTGACTGGTACTGTGTATGAGCTGCAAGTGTAAAGGACTAGCTGCATTCTGTGATCAAACACCTTGACCTCAATGATGATATTGTTATCACAGTATGACTGGTGACTAGTCTTAGATGTAACTGTGACCATCCAGAGATCATGAGCTCAAATCCTGCTATTGGTAGCCAAGATCTCCCAGTAGGGGACAGGGTGCACTCTCACATCAATTATAGCAGCACTAGTCAATAAGGGTCACCATTAACTTATTCCCGCCCGTAACTGTTTTTTGTTGAATTAAAATTTAGACAAAAAAAGCTCTGAATAGTAATCTGGAGAAAGTTCAGTAACGTGCAGTGTTTGTTAAAAAAAGCTATTTAAAGGTATTTGCAGTAGGTGGGTTTTCACACCATATCTCTCCCAATTATGGCATGAAGTGCCAGACCCAAGCATGGATAAAATGGAAGGGTTATGTCAGGAAGGGCATTCGGCGTAAACCCTGTGCCAAGTTGTGTACGGAGTGGATGGTCCTCTCTGGCCACCCCTTGACGGGAGTAGCCAAAAGAAAGTTTTATTTAAAGTTGTTTATTTAACATCATTAAATGTGTAGGGACTGTTTTCGTAGAGTAATTTGAAGTATAGGTGAACACAGTTTTTAATGTTTATCTTGCCAAATCTGTCAAGTTGATATGAATTGGTATTATCTACATCAGAAAATGTAATCTTAAACAGTGTTCATTTCCATTATGTAATTTTTGTTTAGTAGTCTTGAACACACAGTCTACAGTACATATGTTTCTACATTTATGTTTCTGGTTCAATTCTAAGCTCCAGCTCCTAGGTTCTCCCCTTTCATGTTCTCAAGGGATTCATATTCCTGATCAGGATAAAGCAGTTACGAAAGATGAATGAATTATTGCTCCAGTCCTGTTCTTTGCTGATGAAGCATGAACTACACTTTATCTGATTTTTCAGACCTCACAGGCTCAACAGCCACGCTCGTCTTACAAGTACAAGCCACATATCTTCCTCAAGCAAATAGATCAGACACATAATGCAGAGCTAGTCAGTGTCCCTATTGGATTTTGCTTGTTTTTGGATGAGTGTGCAGCCAAGTTAGAGAAAGACTCTTGCCTCATGTGCTATGCACAACACTCTTGCTGATAAAAGCATAGCTTCATCCCTTGTGGCTTGCTGAAGCGCTTATCTGTGCATATTAGAGGCTGTTTTGGGTTTCAGAGTGACACTGATGGAGTTTTGCGTTTGTGTGCGTTAGAAAGGAGGGGGGAGGAGGAAAAGTGTCCACTGGGTGGCAGTGTGTTGCAACCGCTGTTGCTGCTCAGACTGAGGAACAGATGTGCTGAAGAGCTTAAAGTCACTTCAGCTTATGCAGGGCAAAACCTTTGTTTGCCAATGAACTTCTCCATACCTCTCTCCCTCCCTCCTTCCATTAGTCCCTCTGATCTCACTCCTGCTCTGTGCCCTCAGGGACATGCTGAAACTGATTCACACATGCTGCCCTTCCCATAGCAAAGACCTCATCATGTTCTTTCTATAACCTAATTGCAGCCTTAACATCTTACTGCTGCGTGGTTAACACCCAAAGGCAGGTGTGTTAGATTTAACTTTCATACATTTAGAAAACAACATATAGTAAGAGGGGAAAAATGGGAGTGGCCTTGGAACTTTGATTTCTACGGTTCTAGGTCCTTGATATTTGATACTGCTCACTGAAGATACACAATGCTTCGCTGTGTGCATGTGTACGGGTGTGTTTGTTTGATGTGTGTCTTTTAGTTCTGCTCTCTATGCTCTAGTGGCATTGTTTATCTGGAGTATTGCAGTTATCAGTTCAGCGGGGTTCAGCAAGTTGTAACAACTAGTGTGTGTGTATGTATCCCTGCAGGTGAGTGTGAAGAGAAAGCTGAGTCTATGGTGGTATTCCGGGGATGTGTAAACTGTCCTCCTGCCCTGAGTCTCCTCAGCCTATAAGAGCTGAAGTTCAGCAAGGTAAAACTTAACAAAAGTGTTTCGTGAAGAAAATCAAAATTGTTATATTCTTCTTAGCCAGAATGTAGCTGTCTGACTGCTGGGTCTCGTGAACACAGCTAATAAGTATCAAAAGTTTTGATCCACACATTTCATCATATTAAATTTAATTTAATTTAATTATGTATATTAAATATATTAAATTAAAGACATGGGAACAGATATTTTATGGTGACAGGCTGCAAATTGCCTGAAGATAGAATAAATTTAAAAAAAGGTTGTTTATGTAACAACCTGACCAGGAACCTCATTTCCCCTCTCGTCTGTTTCAACCACCCAGCACCGGTAGTATACTAATCACCGGCTTGAAGATCTGCACCTGTTTCTCACTGGTTCATGCCTTAAGTTAGACTTTTCTTAAAGCTTGAAGGTGACTTTGTGGCTTAATAAACAAAAACATTCCCCTGGAACTGATCAGGTACAGGGACTGGACTGAAAATGGCAGCCAAAACATTTTCAAAAAACGAGAGCCAATAGTGTCCTTCAGGAAGCTGGACACTATTGGCTCTCTTCTTCTTGGAAAGACTACCCTACATTACAATAAACTCTGGCTTTAGAAGCAAAATATAAAGAAATGAGGGGTGGCTCAAGTACCTTTACGCAGTACTGTACATGCCCATGAGGCGTATGTTAATGTATTTTCTTACATTGTTAATCTATATCCTAATAGAATAAAAGAAGAGAGGAATAGTTCATTACTAAATTTTCAGCTTTCTGGTAAAGTTCCACCTTTAAATGTTGAGAGGTGAGGTCAGGAGTTTAGGATGCCAAACTCTTCCTCCAGCTATGCTTGATTAAATTACAAGCCTTACAATTTACCATGTAGTGATTATTACGGGTGCTCCGATCAGGATTTTTGGGGCCGATCATCGATCTCCGATCACTAGAAGCTGTATCGGCCGATACCGATCACCGATTACAGGGTCTACTTGAAGCCTTATCATGTAGTATTATTTAGTAACTATATCTAACAACAATGTAAATTAAGTATTGAAATTACAAGAAGAGGAATATCATGAATTGACAACTGTATTTATTAGCAACAACATGTGAAACACGTGAACTTAAAACATAGCAGCCTGTGCTTGGTTAGTAACTGGAAAAAGCTTAGAGCTTGACAAATACAACTTTCCTGTAAATTGTATAAAATTAAATAAAATAACAGACAAGTAGGACGTGAATAGACAGCGGCTGATGATCTAGGCATATGAATTCCATTATTTTGTCTGATATTTCTTTCTGCTTCTTCCTGTCCTTGCAGTAGGGTTGATGCTCATAACTCACCTATGCGGTTTGACTTGTGGTGAGATGCGGTGTTAGGCACCGTGAGCCGCTGCGATTGCCCGCCAACGTTCCGCGGAGTTCTTCAAGGTTCGCAAGCATCCGCGGGAACCGCCAAAAAAAACTGTTTGGTCAGCAGTCTCTATACGTGTTTAAACATGTTTAAAATTCGCGCGGAAAGATGGAAACGTAATCACAGCACCAAAGCTCGCGGTGAATCATGATAAACCGTACTCACGGCCACCGAGCGAAACCGCGTAGGTGAGATAGCGGTATTACCGACAGCTGAGTGAGTGGCGGCGCGTTAGTTGCTGAGCTCTCTCGCTCTCTTAGCGCTAGCCAACTTTGAAAACTGCTCGTGTTCCTTTACGTGACTAACCTTCAAATGTCTGATGAGGTTTGTGGTGTTAAACACACCACCAGACCAGTGAAGCCATTTTAGCAGCGCACAAAAAATTGTCTCATAAGTTTTGCGTGATCTGATCGGCTTTTCTATATCGGCCATTACAGAGACTGCTGATCAAATTTCCCAAAGCAATTATCGGCCGATTATGATCAGCGACCAATCAATCTGTCATAACCATGTGCTTTTCAAGCATCACATTCCAGATTTTGTCCCCCTTTACTAATTCAATATCCTCCACTCATCTGGGATGGTTTTCCGAAAGATTTTGCAATGTGGCTGTGGGGATTTGACCATTCAGCCACAACAGCATTAGTGAGGTCAGGCACTGATGTCAGGTGAGGAGGCCTGGCACATAGTCAGCATTCCAGTTCATTCCAAATATCTTCAGTGTGTTTGAGGTCAAGAATCTGTGCAGGAGGCTTGTGATCATACAGCTTTTGCAAATCGTGTTTTCTTCTCCATCGGCCTATCTTTGTTTCACAGTTACCAATGTTCTTGGAAATTTGTAGGAACAGTTTAGTGAGGGCTCATAAATGCCTGTGATGGTCAGGTGTGTAACTGGACATTTAAATGCCTAAAATTGATGAATTCTTCCAACATGTCCCACACATTTTACCCAAATTACAAATAGCTTGCATCTTCTGCAAATACTTTCATATTGCAAGGGTGCTGCTTAGGGGTGCTCTGATTGATCGGTCGCCGATCATAATCGGCCGATAATTGCTTTGGGACGTTTGATCGGCAGTCTCCATAATGGCCGAAATAGAGAAGCCGATCAGATGATGCAAAACTCTCGGGACATTTTTTTGCGAGCTGCTGACTCAGCTGTCAGTAATACCGCTATCTCACCTATGCGGTTTCGCGCAGTGGCCGTAAGTATGGTTCATCATGATTCACCGCGAGTTTTGCCGCTGTGATTACGTTTCCATTTTCCGCGCGGAAAATTAAAAATGTTAAATTTTTTAAGCGTGTTTTTTAAACATGAAAAATTAAAGATGTTAATTTTTTGGCGGTCCTCGCGGATGCTTTCAGACCTTGCAGAACTTCCAGCAAATCACGTCCTACTTGTCTGTTATTTTATCAAATTTTATACAATCTACAGATAGCTACAGAAAGCTTTAATTTGTCAAGCTCTAAGTTTTTCCCAATTACTACCCACGCACAGGGTGCTATGTTTTAAGTTGATGTGTTGCCAATAAATGCAGTTGTCAATTCATGATATTCCTCTTCTTGTAATTTCAATACTTAAACTATATCTAACAACAATGTAAATTAATAAATAATGCTACATGATAAGGCTCCGAGTAGACCCCGTAATCAGTGATCGGTATCGGCCGATACAGCTTCTAGTGATCGGAGATCGGTGATCGGCCCCAGAAATCCTGATCGGGGCATCCCTAGTGCTGCTTCTTCCTCTTTTCAGTTTATGATCGGTTAGTGTATTACTGCCACCTACTGAACTGGAGTGTGGAGCATAAGATGAACAGGAAGAAAAAAATATATTACTGTTTTGTATGAAACATGACATTTAAGCAAACAGCAACAAAATATACACAACATTTCCATATTTACTAAATAATTTTGTAGTTATTAATGCCTATTAATTAAAAATCTGCAAGAAACATATCTGCTTGAAACACACCAGTCAGAGCTTCCCAACTTCAGAGCTATTAAATTTAAATGAATTGAATATCACACTGTCCAAGAATTTAAATGAATTGACAGTCTAGTTCTGGTTTTTAATATAGTAGCCTACATCGCTAACAGGAAAAGAGTTTGTATTAATAGTCAAAAAATAAGCTGATCCGCTTTGATGTAATCAGTGTTATTATTATTTCAGGTTGAAGCCCACATACATGTCTGCCTATCTTTCTCTATGGCAGAACTTATTAATACAAAGAAGTAAAATTTTGAGAGGTGGAGTATTTTACACCTTGATTACTCTAAGTTGTACTTCTTTCATTGTCAGCCACATAAACTCCCTGTTTGTTAATTGGAGAGTGAATCACAGTTAAGATATCGAAAAAGTATATCGGATAAAAATTACATTTTGTCTTAAAATGACTCCAGCACGTAAAATTACACTTCAGTGCTGTTATTTCAGAAAATATTATGTAATCCCAGTAAAATATGAAGTTTAGATTTTCTATGAATATCAATTGCTGCAGGTGTTTGTTTACATTGAGTGAGTAGCTTATTGGTCATATTTTAAGATAGATTATTAAATCCAGGCCATAACTGTCCCATAACATGAGGTACAGGTTAAACCTCAGGCACATATCTAAGTACTGCAAAAGTTTAATAAAATTTTGTCCAGGGGTCATTTTAAGATGCAGCCACAGTTTGACGCATGTGCAGTACTCTGTTAAAACTTGTTTATAGTCTGGCACATACAGTAATTGCTCATAACTTCACTTCTCCTCAACATTTTAAATTTCATCCAACATTCCATTTATGGTGTACAGTGAACCCTTGGATTGCGAGCATAATTTATTCCGGGGGCGTGCTTGTATATCAAAGTACTTGTATATCAAAGTGAAATTTCCCCTGTAAGAAATAATGGAAACTCTGATGATTTGTTCCACAACCCAAAAATACTCATTCACTCACTCTTCATCTATACCGCTTAATCGTGTATTCAGGGTCACCGGGGGCCTAGAGCCTATCCCAGGAGACTTGGAGCACAAGGCGGGGTACACCCTGGACAGGGTGCCAACCAATCGCAGGTCACACAAACTCACACACTCATTCACACACTACGGCCAATTTGGGAATGCCAATTAACCTAACCTACATGTCTGTGGGACTGTGGGAGGAAACTAGAGTACCTGGAGGAAACCCACCAAGCAGGTTGAGAACATGCAAACTCAATGCACATGGAGACGGAAATCGAACCTGGCCAGGAATCGAACCCGGACCCTGGAGGTGCAAGGCGACAATGCTAACCACTACACCACCGTGCCGCCTAACCCAAGAATATTCAAATAATTAAAAAAAAATTATACAAAATGTAAAGTAAAAATAAAACAAATTAAGCTGCAATTTACCTTTGAAAATTATCCTGACAAAGAAGTGTTTGTTAGTGTGTTTGTGTGAAGCGGAAGTAAGATGAGAGGAGGAAGGAGGGGGCTACTGTGTACTTTCACACACACACAAACACACTAACAGACACACTGATCTATTAGGAAATTTCTTTAACAAAGAACCTTTCTAATGACACTTGCGCTCAAACACATACACGAATGGAATCACTGCTTTCTAACAGAGAGAGACTCTAAAATTTTAATAAAGAACCTCTCTAATGTCACTTGCTTTTGCTTTACGTCTGCACACACACACACCTGGTCACAATGTTAAACGCTCCTCTAAACGGATTCATCTCCCGCACTGCTACAGCCTGTTTAATGTTTTTTTTCTTCCCGGGGGCCGTTGTTGCAGTACAGTTACTAAAGAACAGTCACTACACTTGTACAAAAAAAAAAAATTACGCATGTGCACATACGTGGTCACAATGTTATAGTAAACGCATGCGCAGTATGCTGTTAAAACTGCTCAAAACTTCACTTCTACCCAACCTTTTGATTTTATTTATGGCGCAGGTTTAACTTCAGGCAAGTAAATTCTGTCCAGGCAGTTTTGTATGATGCTGTGACAAATTGACTGGACAAACATACAGGTAGACAGACATACTGTACAGCTACAGACATACTGTCATACTGTATGAAACGTAAAGATATCATAGAAGGAGCGAGTTCTGATAAATACACAGATGAAACCTTTCTTTTATTTTTATAGATAATATAGTTTATAAGACTTGAGAATATGCATATTATAATCATAAAATATTATTTACATTCATGATTCCTGTAGTTATCAAATTTCCACATCAAATTTGTCAATTCAATTCAATATTTCTGACTGTAACTCAGATTACTGGTTGTTGCTACCAGTTGGGCTGAGAATTTTAGAAATTCTGTGATACGATAAATCTGTAAAGGTGTTTTGATTACACAGGTGTTTCTAATAAAATGGACACTGAGTGTGTATGCATATATACACTACCGGTCAAAAGTTTGGAGACACGTTTTAATTCCATGGTCTTTCCTGATGTGTATTTCTTTCTACACTGTAAAACAATGCTGATGGCATCCAAAATGTGCAATAATCTCCTTTGAACAGTTGATATTGAAATGTGTCTGATACTTATGCTCTATAAAGCCTTATAAAGGCTCTAACCCGAGGTGGGGTTAATTGGTGATTTTTGAGGCTGGTAACTTTAAATGAACTCCTCCTCTGCAGCAGAGGTACGTTTTGGAATTTTTCTTGGAATGGTCTTCATGAGAGCCAGTTCCAACATAGTCATTCATGTCTTAAAATAACAACTTTTTATTTTATTTAACCATCATTTTATATTTGATAACTGCACACAATTTGGTTACAAGTTCATGTGTGAAAATGATTCAACATGCTCTTTGACAGTTTGAGTTATGAAATATACCCGTGCTATCAGAAAAGGAAACTCCATTGATACCATGTGATAACCTGGTCATTCAGTACATTCAGGTCATCGACAGGCTTCATTTTATTACCACATAATATTGCTGAGCCTAAACCTGACCAACTAAAACAACCCCAGTAACACTGCATCCAGAGGCATCCAGTGGGCATTATGCACTATGCATTAATGGGTGCATCGCTTTATGCGCTTACCTTCTTACCCTGACTCGCCCATCACTCTGGAATAGAGTCAGTCTGAACTCATCAGACCACATGACCTTTGTCCAATCTTTAGGCTCCCTAGCAAGGGGAGTTGCTATCAACAAGTTATTGAACCCTAATGATGCAGTTAGTAGCTTCTCCTTTCTTAAAGAACTATGACAGAAGACATGTCTGTGGTCATGGGAAAGATGTTACTCCATTTCAGAATGGTCAATTTATTGGTATTATAATTATGAACCATCATCTTTAAGAAAGAAATCTGGTCGGTAAAGGATATTGAATGATTGTGTTTGAAGATCACTTAAACGTTTGGTGCCTACTAAGCCTGTGGGAAAAGAGTTATGATCTTCTGTTACTCATGTCTATGTTCAGCAACGTTATGTGCCCTAAAATGAAGTCAGCTGACTTCCTGAATATACTGAATGATCAGGTTTTTCCATAAATGGATTCATCGGGCTTGAATTGTAAAGGAGTGGTTCAGGGAGCATGAGACATCATTTTCACACATGGATTGATCACCACAGAGTCCAGACCTTAACTTCAGTGAGAATCTTTGGACTGTGCTGGAGAAGGCTTTTTTTTGGATCTTCCATAATTAACACAAAAGAAATTAATACAAAAGGAAGGCCAATGAGATGGAGCGTGTGACTTTTTTTTCGGCCGGGCAGTGTTGGGTATATATACTATGTATTGGTCTCATGAGTTAAATCAGACCTAATAGTAAAAATCTAAATAAAGATTTCTGTTAGTTCTTTGAAGGTTTTTTTTTTT
>JAAGKR010006180.1:0-45048 GCA_011419295.1 Clarias macrocephalus
AAGTTCCTGTCCCTCAGGGCGATTTACATTCTGGGGCATATGAATATGGGAGCAGACTTGCTGTCCAGACAAGCTGTGACACATTGGAAACTCCACCCTGAAGTAGTCAGTCAAATCTGGGAGAGATTCTATGTGGCAGTGGTGGACCTCTTTGCCTCACAGGAGAAGGCACAATGTCCGCTTTTTTACTCTCGGAGTCCTCCAGCTTCTCTGGGTCTGGATGCGACGGCCCATGCATGGCCCAGACTGCGTCTTTATGCATTCCCTCCGGTAGCTCTGCTCCCAGGAGTCCTGGCGAACATCCGTCAACAAGGCTTGCACCTTGTATTGAGAGCGCCCCGTTGGCCAACCAGAGTGTGGTTCTCAGATCTAATATCGCTCCTCGACGACTCACCGTGGGTGATTCCAGTGAGGAGGGATCTTCTGTCTCAGGTGTAGGGGACAATATTTTATCTCCGGCCCGAGCTCTGGAACCTTCACGTCTGGCCCCTGGACCCCTTTCAAACCACTAGAGTCAGCGCCTGTCAGGCTTTTGACCCTTAAGATGGTTTTTCTTATGGCCATTACTTCTCTGAGGAGAGTTAGGGCTTTGTCAGTCTCCTCACCCGAACTATCTTCCGAAAGTTCCATTCCCGACCATGCACCCAGTGGTTCTCGAAGCCTTCTATCCTCCGCACTAGCCAGTGGCGTAAATCAGAGCAGCTTTTCATATGCTATGCAGACCGCAACCGGTCAGACAAATGCTGTCACATTGAGTGAGAGATGCTATTGCCCTAGCGCATGGTCACACTTCGCCTCTAGAAATTAGGGCCCATTCGACCAGGTGGCTTGCCTCATCAATTGCTCTGGCAAGAGGTTTCCCCTTGCAGCAAGTGTGTGATGTGGCAGGTTGGTCTTCTCCGCACACATTTGTCAGATTTTATAGTTTGGATATCCATGCTAATCCAGGCTCATGGGTCCTCGAGTCAGCATCCAAGAGTTATGTTTAAAACCTCCTTGGAGATTGTGCGCACACACTACACAACCCTGGGGGTCCAGACACTTGCAGAGGCATTGGTATTCTCGTTCCCATATCGTTTTCACGCAGCATCGAGTGTAGCTTTTGAAAGGGACCGTCTCGTGTTACTTTGCTATAACCCTGTTCACTGAAAAAGCGGGAACGAGATCCTGCGCACCAAAAATTGACCTGAGGATGTTTCCGGTTCAGATATCTTTATAACCTGGAGGTGCACCTCATCAGATGATGTCACCTGACCGAGGTTATATTAGCCAAAGTTTGCCGTGTTTGATACACACATGCTTCACAACCGATTGAACAAAGAGACATTCCCATAGCGTTTTCACGCAGCATCTTGTTCCCGCTTTTTCAGGGAAAAGAGTTACAGCAAAGTAACCCGAGACGTTCTCCAAGATATTTGGAACAACCTACCAGCCGAGTTCCTTCAAAAACTGTGTGCAAGTGTACCTAGAAGAATCGCTGCTGTTTTAAAGGCAAATGGTGGTCACACCAAATATTGATTTGATTTAGATTTCTTTTTTTTATTCACTGCATATTGTTCATTGATGAAAATAAACACTTCCATTTTTTAAAGCATTCTTTGTTTACAGCATTCTTTCACACCTGCCTAAAACCTTTGCACAGTACTGTATATGGAATCAGAAAAACAGAGACTGCACATCATCTTAATAAAACCATTCCAACAGTCAGACACGGTGATGAGAGCATCATGCTGTAGAAAAATTTATCTGCGAGTGGGACTGGGAGATTAGCCAGTATAGAGGAAAAATTGATGTAGATAAAATAAGGAGCTCTCCTGAATGAAATCCCTCTCCAAAGTACTCCAGATCTCATGCAGGCATGAGGGATTACAGTTCAACAAGATGATGACCCAAAGCATAACAGCAGGAAAACATAGGAGTGGCTTCAGAGCCGCTCTGTAAAAGTCATCAGGTGGCCCATCCAGTGTCCGACCTGAACCCAATAGATTATCTCTGGAGAGACCTGAAAATATGTGTGCACTTACCCAGTCCGTTCAACCTGGTTATTAACCTGAGCTTGAACGACTCTGCTAAGAATAATGGAAGAAACTTCCAAAGGAAGGTGTGCCAAGCTTGTAGCATCATTAACAAGCAGAATTGAGGCTTTCATTGCTGCCAAACGTACTTTAGCCAAGTAGCCAAATGATGGGTCTGGATACTTACAATATGTAAATTTGATATTTCAGTCTTTTACAAAACTCGCAGAACATCTGTTTTTAGAAAAAAAAACTTAAACATTTCCATTAGAGACGCAGCTTCAAATTCCATGGCATGTCCTGATTTTTATTGTAAAACAGTGCTAAAGGCATCAAACATATGCAATAATCTCCTTTGAACAGTTCATATTAACTTGTTTCTGCTACCTCTGCTTTATGAAGTCTTCATAATGGCTCTGTGCTGAGGTTCTGTTAATTGGTGATTTTTGAGGCTGGTAACTTTTCCTAAGTAGGCGGCACCCCTTCTGCAGGTGTGCGAAGGGACGGGGCCGGCTATGCGGACTGGCTGGCATTGATTAGCGTTAATAGGATCTCGGGCTTGCTCTGCATTATAAAAGCAAGGATATTTAAGCAAGAAGAGCATAACGCGGTGGAGCATGAGAGTGGCATGCGAGTGGGGCAATTGAACGTGCCCCAGAGACTTTTAAAAAGATACTGGATTTCCGCCCCTTTGATCTCCGCGCTGAGGACAGCGGGGGAAAGCCTTTGCGTCCTCACCGCCGAAGAGGAAAAGGCAACGAGGAGGACAGCGTTAAGGCCGCCGATCCCAACCGGGAAAGCTGCCCAGCCGATGGACGTCCGAGCGAGACTCCCGCCTGAGGCCGTGCCCAAAGAGAGCTGGGGGGGGGCCAGGCCGGTCATCGACTCAGGGAGGAATCGTCACTCCGCCCACCGCCACCTTCCACCAGCCACGTGCCCGCATGCCAGCTGGGCACTGCCTCGGACCTGCACACACACCATCACAAAATTCCTTCCCTTTCTCTCCGTCCTCCCTCGTTTAACCCTTTCCTTCCCCTATTTATTCCTAATAAATTACCCTTTTTCCCTAAGACCTTGCCTCATGTCTGTGTTTCACGGTGCCGCCCGTGCAACTTTGGGTCAAACCCGTTACACTCTGCATCAGATGTAAGTTTTAGCCTCGATTTCCTGGGATGGTGTCCTAAAATAACAAATGAGCTGTAACGAGATCAATTCAGTCAATTCAGAAATAACATCTTTGTGAGCAACAAACGTTTGCTATGGGCTGCCAAAAGTGGCCCAAGGAAGCAAAGAACAGTGAATATGTGTTTGTGTGTGTGTGTGTGAGAGTGAGAGAGAGGGAACCTCTCTTGCCGGTTCACTGATTTTCCTTTCTTCGACCACTTTTGACCACTGCACATCATGGATATTACAATGTCACAATATGATGTTACAGTATCTAGTTACAATGGAACCTTAACCAAAGCCTTATTTGATTCAGTTTAAACAAACAATTTTAACTCTTATATTACCAAGAGTGGTACTCAGAAGAGACTGAAAATTATGAAATAGGGTTTTTTTTATAACAAAGAAATTAACTGTAAACCTATGATGACTTACAACTTTTAAGCAGAAACGTTTAATAATAGTGATCATGCGGTATTACAATCATTACTTCTTTGACAGTGAATAATAATTAGTGGACATTTACTTTTTCACAGAGATAAAAGCAAAAGTATGTAAAAGACTATATGTCAATGTTACAGTAATTAAATATTTATATCATTGAGGAAACAAGATATACAGAGTGGGTGATAAATCAACTAGGCAATATTTAATAGCTATTGAACTTATAGTATCACTGGAGTAATGATAAAAACTCTAAATCGACGATAGTAACTGTGCATATGTAGTTAGACCTGCATTTTCCAGAATGTTGGCTGGGACGACGTGGACCTCATGAATGGCCTGAAGTCCAGATCTCACTTCATGTGATTTTTTTCCTGTGGGGCAAAGGAGGAGGTGTACAGGACAAGTCTCAGACACTGGAAGACTTGGATGAACAGATTCAGAAGGTTCACAGTAATATCCCTACAGACTTGTTTTAAAAGACTGCATTCCATCTCCGGCAGTTTGAGAAAACTGATTGACGTTGCCGGTGCCTATGTTGAAATTTAACGATTCGCTTTCATTTTCTTATGTAATAAAGTGCATGTACAATTTGTTTCGATAAATTTGTATTAGAAATATGGACTTTATTACCAATGATAAATGCCTAGTTTACCCACTCTGCATAACAAGATTCTGTATCAGTGTCACTTTCCACATATACCCCTAAATGTTGAAGGCACATTATACAGTATGTTAGAAGGGGACTGGCATGCTCCTTGCAGACTAAGTTGGTACAAATGAGCAGATGCTGGGACTTCTGGGTGGTGGGGGTGGTGGAATTGTCATAGTGCAGCAATTATGTTTACGGAGGATTGTGCACAGCACAGTACACAGTGTGCACTCAATGGATTGCTGCAGCTCTCTCAGCAACCCACACAACAAGCTCATTAAGGCCTGGTTACACATTCACTCTTATTTGGGTTTGAAAAATTAATGCACTGGCACCTGGAATCACACAGCCATTCATTCTGCCATGGTAGCCCCCTACGCCCAATCTCTGCACTATGTGCTTCAAAAAGGAATGAACATCAAATACCTCGGCTTGATATTTAGGCAAGCCCACCCCCCCCCCCCCCCACCCCCCTCTCTCTGCCTCTTGCTCACTTTATTTTTTGGGGTGGTACAGCAGGTACTAGCATATTAATCATGCTCACAGCCACTAATGCTAACAATCAGTCAACATGCTTGGCCAGGTTCTCCATCTCCCGTGACAGCCAAGTTTGTCCTAAAGCCTGCTGATTCGTCCGGGCAACCACTAGTGTATTGGGGGGGCAAAATTCTATAAGTAGATCTCATAGGTTTTTAAAAGAATATTGTGTAATCCCAGTCTTCTATATTCACAGACTGAGCTGGTCCCAGAAAGTGTAGTGCTGACAGAAGTGTGTATATCTATATATATAAACAAACAACCTTGGGGTGTTCTACTTAACCATCATAACCCTCTACTAGGTACCATAATACAATTTATTTTACAGATATGTATTACAGGAAAAAGTCCCAGTTGAGGAATGGTTTATTATATGAAATGTAAATATGACACCATTATCTATGAACAATATATTTCCAGACTCAAACAGCTGGCAAACTACAGAAGGAGAAAAGCACATGCTGAGATATTCCTAGACTGTCATCCAGACTTGTCGAATTATGGCAGAACTGGCATGTCTGCATTCACAAATATGGCCCTTTCCTGACAGCTTCAAGCTGACAACTGTAACAGTGACACAAATCATTTCAAATCAGTTCTGAGCTTTTTTTTCGTCTTAGAGAGCTGAGGGCTAGAAACAAATGGGCACATTCGAGAAAGGCAGCATATTGTGCACAGTAGTGGATGGATGCATGTATATGTGCATTCTTGGCACAATTTTTCTCCTTCTTCCTCGTTCTCTCTCTCCCTTAAATCAGGGTGCTAATTATTGGGCTTTGCATAGCGTAAAATGCACAGCTGTGGTGACTGTCAGAACTCCATGGGCTGTTAAGTTTGTGTGCATTTTGACAGTGGGTGGGTTACTTTTTCTCTGTCTCTCTCTCCCTCCCTCTGCCTTGCTTCCTCTTTCTCTTTCCCTCTTTCTTGCTCGTTCTCTCCCTCTCCCTCAATTTCTTTCTGTTTGTGTGTGTCAGTGTCTACAGCAGGTTTTTCTGTCAGTCTTCATTTGTTCACCTTACAAAATCACATAAATAATAGGACTTGCCACATAGAATGGGAGAAATTCTAGTCATACATTTCAGTTTTTTAAAAACTCTGTCAGGCTGCACTGAAAATAAAAATAAATAAACAAATAAAGAGCCAACAAGACACCATGATGATATCCTACAAAATAAAGTGCCAAAAGTAATGTCACTTTTCAAAAGCAACTTCTAATCTGTCCACTAGACCTGCTGACAACAGATGCATGCAAAAATATATGATTAGTTTATGGGCCTTAAAGCAGATTGTTTTCTCCTGAGGATAAACTTCACAGCCCAGCTTGGCATCAATTTTGATTACTTTATTTCTGAGGAGTTCCAGATGTGCCTAATCGTGACTTGAGTCTCTCACAGGGTTAGGGGGATACAAGAGACAGGAGGCAGTGCAGGTCCAAATGTTTGCATTTGGAGCCAATTATGTTCCCAACAGAGCATATTAGTTTTAAGCATACATATAAATGTATTAAAGACTTGGAACCTTTAGACTATACCCAAAGTGCCACAATAATTCATGTTTTCTCTGCAACATGATTCAAAGTGTTAGCTTATATCTGCTGGCCAGGTGCAGCTAATGATCTGTACATTCCTGTATTTATTTATATCAAAAGTCTAATTTAAAGTGAATTAATAAAGTAATAGTATTTAATTAATTAAAACTAATTAAGTATGTAATTAAGCAATCATCTACTCACATCACAGAAAAAATGCAAATTACCTTTATGACCAATTATACTGGAACACGACATCTATTAATAAAATAGAGATAACCTTGTCTCTTATGTCTTGTCTCAACCTTATGTCTTTCAATACACATTATTATTATATAATATATATTCATATTTCATCATTATTTTTAAGGAAAATATTATTTATTGTTACAAATACACAAAAACATTGTCTACAGCTAACTGAAACACTAAACCTAAGATCTTATCATATATAAATTTAGCATAGCATATATTCTTCACAATATGATAAAAAAAAAAGCCTGGATTTTCCCTTTTTTCTTTTACAGATTGCCTGCACAGATTAAAAGAGAGATCTTCATTTTAATGCCTTGAACTCAGTGGGGTGTTCAATTATAAATATTGACTACTTGACCGTAGTGTCAGCACTAGGGTGAATCATACCTTCGATCAGGTGCATTAATTTGACATCCACCAAGTTTAAGGTCATTTCTCCCTATGTAGTTTAACGTGATTCTTTTTCTATAAACCTTTCAAGGTATGATAAAACCATACTTATTTATAAAGGACGATTACCAGTTTGCAATGAAGTTACCCTTTGTTTATAAACATATATAGCAAGATATTTATACAGAAAACAACTCTACCTGAATTTATGAGTACATTACATTTTTAACTTTATTCCAAAAAAATATGGTATAGCAAAACTGAATCAGTGAGACCATCAATTAATAATGTAGTTCATGTTTATCTAAAAATATTTAATACACAAAAAAGTGAACACTTGCTTGTGGATGTCCAGTTGCTTGTGGATATTTACTGCAATAATTATCTTGTCATATAAACAACTAAAATGCATAAATGACACAATGCCCTCATCCTTTGAAGGTCTCATCATTCTACCCTCTGGCTAAATTTTACAAAGGGCAAAATAGAGCTGCTTGGTCCTTCACAAGGCAAGGTCACATGAGAGACCAAGGGTCACCAAGATGAAACTATGTTTGATAACCATCGGACCATATTGCATGTGGCATTACAAAGATCTCACAGATCCTCCTAACTAAAGGTCATTACAGTTACTTGGATGAAGCCTTTCAACCTTTGACCTCAATGGGGATGCTTTCTTCGAGTAATGACTGTGTACTGGATGTTTGTAAGTCACAATTATATTTACTGGGACCCAAAGATACACAAAAAAGAAAACATTAAACTTAAATTGAAAACATTAAGCTTAACTCAAACTGATTGGGCTAGAAACACCTCCTTATACTGGACAGTCCTTGAGTATGTGCCTGAATATCCCACAATAAAATCAGGCTCATTCCAGCCGATAGTGTCGCCGCTCTTCTGAAGAGATGCATGCTCTGTCCACCTGCATGGGCTTCCACTGATCATTCTGTCATGGTGGCGTGACTTCCTAGTCTGCCTTCTGAGACGAGTCAACCCAAACAGCCAGGTACTTGAAGGGAAGTGGGTAGGTCCCGGGAGATCAGTTCATCTTTGACTGCTTCAGACTGCTTTGCTTCTAGGAAAACATTGGACAATATTTGATCATTCCAACCGTTCTAAATCGCTAGTGTCCAAACTTGGTGTAATCATAAGCCAAACGAAATCCTTAACAACTCACTCCCTTCATTTCTTCCTGGAAAAGACCTTGAATTCGGAGCAGCAAGAGTCATAAGCATTGCAGATTGCGGTGCTTGACTCCTGGGCTATTCCTATGAGGAGCATTATGACAAAAAGACACCCTGGATCATTCTGAGGAGAAATTTGAGGCCTGTAGGAGAGGGAGGAGCAACACGTGCAAGGGGCCCCCTCATAAACAGGCGGTGCACTCCAGTTGCATGTCGGTTCTAGTGCTCTGAACTGATGACAATTAAAGTTGCTGCAGCCAGGCTGTGATGTTTGCTCTGAGTGTCTGCTTTGCAGTAAGGAGCTCCTGCTGATGTGCCCTGAGGTGCCCTGAGGAGCAACCTGCCTCTTCAAGGCCATTCTCATCCGGTCAATATGCTGGGACCATATTTGGCTGGATTATTCTGTCAGGGGTTTTAACAGGCTGTGAGTGATAGGTTCTAGTAGCTGGAGATTACGGTTTAGTGTGAATTTACAAGAACAAATCTTAAACCACATGGCTGAGAAATAGTCAAAGGTGCTGAAGCAAGACTTCAGGGCCATTCAGCATTGTGTAAATCTGGATTGTGGCTGAGGAAACAAGAGAGAGACATCAAAGTTGTGAACTCATCGTGAGGCAGAGTCATGGTCAAGGAAGCACAATCAAGAGTTCAAAGTCATGATATTAGTCAGTACAGCAACAAATCCAAATCATGAGGCAAAAGGCTTATAAACAGTAGACAGAAGGTAACCTCACTGCATGAAAACAATCCAAAATGAAGGCGAGAGAATTAACCAAGAAAGCACACAATAATCTGTCAGCGAGGTGCATGATGAGCTTTCTTAAATGCAGGAAGTAATCGTATGTGAATGAGTATACGGTGTGCATGAGTGGTGGGCTGGAGAGTGTGGGAAAAACATGACAGCGTGGAAACGAAGGTGTCATTCAATGAGTTTTGTAGAAGCAGCAGCATGCAAAGGAGTCATGGGAGCTGTCAGCAATGTTATACTAGGGAGTATAAAGAATGGACGGTGGAGCACTGGAAAAAGGTCATGTGGTCTAATAAGTCCAGATTTACCCCGGTCCAGAGTGATCTCATCAAGGTAAGAAGAGAGGCGAATGAAGTGAGGCAACCATAATGCCTATTGCCTACCATACAAGACTGTGGGGGCATTGTTATGATCTGGGGTTGCTTCTGCTGATCAGGTCTAGGTTCAGTATACTGCATGATCGGGTTTTTCGATCAATAGATTTTTTTCTTCTCTGATTGCATGGGCATATTCCAACATGACAATGCCAGGATTGTGACAGCTCAAATTGTGAAAGAATGATTCAGGGAGCATGAGACATCGTTTTCACACATGGACTGGCAACAAAAGAATTCAGACATTAACCCCATTGAGAATCTTTGAGATGTGCTGGAGAAGGCTTTATGCAGCAGTCAGTCTCTCCCATCATCAATACAAGATCTTGGAGCAAAATTAACGTGACTCTGGACAGAAATTAATGTTGTGTTTACGGGCTGTTCGAGACATCCTTTTAGCATCAACACTACAATGGGTGCACGTGCAATATTCACACTGCCCTGCATTGCATTTTCACACAGAGTGTACATGGACAGGCTGCCCAAGTATGTTTATGCACGCTTTAAAAAAATCTGTCCTTCTGCCATCTGCGATCGATTAACTAGTAGTGGACGAATGAATTACTACATCAATGCGGTGTGGCTTGGAGGCGATCAGTCTGTGGCACTGCTGAAGTGTTATGGTGTTGATTGTGGCCAATCAAGCACATTGATAGCATGGTCCTTGAACCAGGTATTAGTACTTTAAGCTATGTGGGCAGGTGCCAAGTCATGCTGGAAAATGAAATCAGCATCTCCATGAAGCTGGTCAGAAGAGGGAAGCATAAAGTGCTCTAAAACATCCTGCTGCGCTGACCTTGGACCTGATAAAACTCTATGGACTAACACCTGCAGATGGCATGGCTCCCCAAACCACCAGTGACTGTGCAAACTTTTCACAGGACGTCAAGCAACTTGGATTCTGTGACTCTCATTTCTTCCTCCAGGCTCTGGGACCTTGATTCCCAAATGAAATGTAAAATTTACTTTAATCTCAAAATAGGACTTTGGCCCACTGAGCAACAGTCCAGTCCTTTTTGTCCTTATTCCAGGTAAGACACCTTCAATGTTGGCTCTGGTTCAAGATTGGCTGGACACAAGGAATGTGACAGTTGTAGCGCATTTCCTAGATACGTCTGTGCGTGGTGGCTCTTGAAGCACTAACTTTAGTTGCAGTCCACTCCTTGTGAATCTCACCTAAATTCTTGAATGGGCTTCGTTTCCCATCCTCTCAAGGCTGCGGTTATCCCTTCCTGGTTTTTCCTTCCATTCAACTTTCCATTAGTATTCCATTGGGTATATGTTGTCACGGCGGGCCGGACAATCACTATGTGTACAGCGCTGCTCCAAAGGCACAGGAAAAGGGGGCGGGGCGCCGTAATCGGACACAGCCGGTTTTCTATTCCCACTCGCTGTCTGGGAGAGAGCGAAGGACTATAAAAGGAGGCCAGGAAGCCAGCATGGTAAGTGAAATGTTAAGTCAAATAAATCTAACGTCACTTCTCTGTTCGTTCTATGCAGACTCCGAACGTTCCGGAAACATTCATAAATTGAATCAAATAATGTAAAACAACCAAAAATAGGGCAAAAAGTAAAAGTTAATTATACTTTTTTATAACATTTATTTTATATGAAGATACCTAAAAAATCACCCCAATTATTCTACATTTATTAATTACTTATTTTTTGTTTCATTTAAGACATATGAGGACCATTCCAGCATTTCTATATATCGCAATATACAGTATATAACAGAAAAAAAAATACTGTAATGTCAGTTTTTTCCAATATCGTGCAGCCCTAGTTGTGATATTCCATAAGCTTATTGATACGATGCCACGGCTGTAATCAAAGCAAAAGACAGTATAATGAAATATTAGAGTGTGTGTGTGTTTTTTTATGCCAGTCAGGGTAAAAACAGGCTAAGCACACAATTGTTAACACAATTGTTGTCATGTGATTGTGTTGAAGTGTATGAAAAAAAAAAAACAATACACAATGATTATGACAGAACACCGTCAGGAACTGAACATTATGACTGGGTGGTAGCTTGGCATGGATATTAGGTTAGAATGAGGCAGAGTGACTAGGTCTTTGGACAATGTTTGTTTAGGGCTGCTCGATTAATTGGGAAAAAAAATCACAATTTCAATTCATTCATACATGCAATCTCTATTCTGAATGACAGCGATTCACTTGCATGTATTTCCTGACAAAAATCCCAGATACTATATAAGTCACACTCAATGGTCACAATCACACAGTGTAACATAAAACATTATTAATTCACCAGTCATTCCAAAGATTATCAAATGATTCATACAACTTGATAAGCCATACAACATGATCACTTCTCTCATCTCTCAATCTCATTTACGGCCTTGCACTATCACCCCCGCGATGTGTAACAAGGCGGCAAACCTAAACAAGCTCATCAGTTTACTTCGTGGAGTGGGAGTAGTTATTTTCATGCCAAAAACCTGAGCAGAAAACGATTGTGTGCTCTGATTTTATTTTTGTTTGCTTAAATGCTTACTTGCGCTGTCATACACGTAATCACGTTCAAACTGTATTTCAACTTTCTTTCCTGTGTTGGGTCAATGCCAAACAGCATAGGACTTGTTATTGCACATTTATCTGGAAAGGGCTATAAACCTATTTCCAAACAATTTGAAGTTGTACTGT
The DNA here is from genome assembly GCA_011419295.1 of Clarias macrocephalus. Taxonomy (NCBI): domain Eukaryota; kingdom Metazoa; phylum Chordata; class Actinopteri; order Siluriformes; family Clariidae; genus Clarias; species Clarias macrocephalus. The sequence goes on from JAAGKR010006180.1 coordinate 11,959, forward strand.
ATGTTCAACAGCGAGAAAAATTATTCAGACAGTTGCTATTCTTCCCAGGAGTAAATGTTCCAGCACATTTACCCAAAGGACAGACAATGCTCACAGAAATGCAAAACACCCAAGAGCCAAAAATCTCATACCCTACAAGCATCACTGACCATGTTAAATGTTAATGTCCATGACAGCACAATTAGAAGAAGACTCAACAAGTATGGTTTATTTGGAAGGGTTGCCAGAAAAAAGCTTCATTTTTCTAAAAAGAGCACACAAGCATGACTGAGGTTCACAAAACTGCATCCGAACAAATAAAAAAGCCATGTTTGGCAAAAAACAAACAGCATTTCAGCACAAACATCTCATACCCACTGTCAAGCACAGTGGTGGAGGGGTAATGATTTGGGCTTATTTTGCAGTCACAGGACCTGGGCGCTTTGCAGCCATTGAGTTGATCATAAACCCCTATATAGTTTATAAACTCCTGTATACCAGTATATTAGAGGCAAGTGTAAGGCCATCTGCCCAACAGCTAAAGTTTGGTCGAAATTGGGTCATGCAACAGCACAATGATCCGAAGCACACCAGTAAATCACATCAGAATGGTTCAAAATAAAAGCAGTCACTAAAAGTCCTAGTCAAAGTTCCGACCTCACCCCAGTTGAAATCCTGTGGCAGGACCTTAGAAAACTGTGCACAAGTGAATGCCCCAAAATTTCAATGAACTGAATAAATGTTGTAAAAAAGAATGGGCCAAAATTCCTCCATAATTCTTCCAGAGAGATGTGAAAGACCAATAAAGTCATACAGGAAATGGTGGATCTACAAGCTATTGAATTATAATGGGGTTCTTAGTATTGCCTGCATGCTTTTCTTTCTTTTTGGCTTAATGTTTTAAAATAAATAATGGCACAGTAAAAAGTTATGAGTTATATGTTGATTTTGATTATGTTGTTTACACACAAAAAAATCATAGCATTTTAGGATAGGGGTACAAACTTTTGAACATGACCAGTTAATAAATATAGTAAATATTTTAATATATTGCCAGGGCTGGTTCTGACAGCCCTGGGGTCCTAAGCAAAATCTGGCGAAGGGGCCCTCCTAACTGATCTGTGAGCCACGAGAAAGACTAGTGATCCCACTACTCTGTAAATTTGCTATTTACCTGTAAATTACAGATAACAATACTAATATTTATTCAACTCCCAGATTTCCTTTTATACTTTTTCAAAGTGTGCAACACGGGATAATTAACTGGTTTTATTTACTGAGAGATGTGCATCTATATTGCCTCACATGCCTACATGTTAAAATCCCCAATGTTGATTGAATACTTTTAGAACTTTCATTGGGTGTTAATTCAACATTATTAATTTTGCTGTTTAGTTAACTTTTAAAATCCAATATTTAATAAATAGTCAATAAAAATACATTGCTTTCCATTTTGCATTAATCCAGAGTTGTAAATAAACCATGAGAGAGAGAGCGAGAGAGATAGAGAGAGAGAGAGAGAGAGAGACTAGATCATCAATGTCTCATTTCCTTTTGTGGTACTTTATTTTTCCTTCGAAGAAAGTTCTCCATATCACAGTTTCCTCATCATTATAAAGTACAGATACACCAATACTAATACCAGTATGACATTCTGGTCCAATACAGCACTTATCTACTGGTACTCATTAAACTGCTCCTATACCATTGCATGATATTGCTTTACTGATACTACCAGATACTTGCTATTTTTTTGTCAAAATGGGTGGAGGAAATATTGTTTCTGAGCACAAAAAAGCACCTACGATAAGAGGGAACTACAGAAATTTTCAGAAAATTTCAGCAATTCTTTTGCAGGCTGTTAATCTTGGTTCATCCTTCTTATTTTAACTTTATCCCGCATGTCCTCAAATTACACGCAATTGTTAAAAGACATTTGCTGCATGTTGCGGAGTCAGAATACGTTTTGGTGCAATACAACCATACTTTAGGACATTTAGCTTTAGGCATTTTAATTTAAGCACCGTTAGCTTACTGAGTTGATCAGCCAGTGACCCAAATGGGCAGGTTTTGGACCGTTACCAGTGATCATCCTCAGATATACATAACTTTGTACAGAGCACAGAAGCTTCTGAGTGGCTTAATGTGTACTTATTACACATGCTTATATAAGTTATAATATCTCAAATATACATTTTTTATTATATAATATATCTTATTAAACACGCCATTATCGCACACAGCCGGGTAAACGCGCTGCAAGTATGGAAAGCCATTAGGCTTCGTCATATAATTAATTCACATTAAAAAATAGTAATGCGTTAAACTTTATAGATTAATCACATGCATCACTCTCACTCTCACTCATCGTCTACTGTATACCGCTTTATCCTGTATTCAGGGTCACGGGGGGCCTGGAGCCATCTCAGGAGGCTTAGTGCACGAGGCAGGGTACACAATCCATCGCAGGGTGCACACACATCCACTCACACACTCATTCACACACTACGGGCAATTTTGGGAACACCAATCAGCCTAATCTGCAAGTCTGCACAGTCACTGGTGGTTTGCGGAGCCATGTAACCTGCTGAGTTTCATCAGGTCCAAGGTCAGCGCAGCATCTACCAGGAAGTTTTAGAGCATTTCATGCTTCCCTCTGCTGACCAGCTTAATGGAGATGCTGATTTAATTTCCAGCAGGACTTGGCACATGCCCACACTGCCAAAAGTACTAATATCTGGTTTAAGGTATAATTGTATCCCTCGCCCAACCTGAACCCCAGGAAGAATCTATGAGGTATTGGGAGAGGAAGGTACGAGACCCAACAACGCAGAAGAGCTAAAGGCCACTATCAGAGCAACCTGGGCTTCCCTAACACCTCAGCAGTAACACAGACTGCTGACACAGACCTTCATGCAACTTGAGAACGCTGATTGGCCTTATCTCCATGTCTTTGGAATGTGGGAGGAAACCAGGAGTATCCGGAGGAAACCCACAAAGCATGGGGAGAACATGCAAACTCCATGCACACAGAGACGGGAATCGAACCTTATACACAGGTTTGATGTTTTGGTTCCGCATTATACTCTCGCAAGTCTGCGCCTCCAAATTGGGTAGCATTTTGTCTCAGAACTGAATGTGAACTTTTGATTACAAAATAATTACAGCATTCACCATCAAAAATATTTTACTGAACTTTTACCGATGTTCATAGATCCGTGATCCGTTCATATCTGCAGAAATTCGTAACTCGAATGTTCATAAGTTGGGGACTTAAAATAGAAAAAACTTTGTGGAACAAAGTGGAAAACCTTCCCAGGAGTGGCTGGTCTACAAAAGTTACTCCAAGAGCACAATAATGACGCATTCAGGAGCTCATAAGGAGCTCACAGAGCAGTGGTGCCTCAATTGGTTAAGATTGTGGGTTACTGATTTGAAGGTTGGGGGTTCGAGCCCCAGCACCACCAATTTGCTACTGTTGAGCCCTTGAGCAAGATGCCTGCTCGAGGGGCACTGTATTCTGGCTGAGCCTGCACTCTGACCCCAGCTTTGTGACAAATAAAGTGGAACCTTGCATTGCGAGTAACTTGGTCTGCGAGTGTGTTGCAAGATGAGCAAAGTTTTAAAATAAATTTTAACTTGTTAAATGAGCGAAATCTTGATGTACCAGTCAAATGTACCGACAAAGTCCCGATATGATCTTCAATATGCCATTCATGCTTGAAAACCATCCACTGTGGCTAAAATAAAAGAGAAAGACTTGTTGCCAGTTACTGCAGACGCTTGAATGCAGTTTTTGCTGTGAATAGTGGCACGACAAGTTATTAAATTTAGGGGGCAATTATGTTTTTACTTAGGGCCAGGCAGGTTTGGACAGCTTTTTTCCCTTAAAAAATTAAATAATCATTTAAAAACTGCATTGTGTATGAAAGCGTGAAAAATATGCAACAACAAAAAAAAAAACACCAAATACTTTTTCACTGCACTGTAGTACACTTTGTCTGCCGACTGTCAAGTGATCACAACTGTGCCAATGGTTCTTCTTTCTCTCGTGCTGTAGGATTATGGGTAATCATCTCCCATGCTTAGTATCTGTGTGCGTGTGTCATTCGTATAGTCAACATCACATTGTGACCGTGTGTGTGCGTACATGTAAAGCATTTTTTTAAATGTTGTGTCCATCTGTACTGCAACAGCCTATGTGAATGAAAAAAAGTTAAAAAGGCCGTAGCAGTTCATGATGCAACATCACATTTCTACGAAATCCTCAAAAGGAGGCAAAAGCAAAGAGAATTTATTGTTGAAGTCACGCAAAAAGAAGAAGATTCCAGTAACCAGACAGACTCTGTCAGAGAGGAGTGATTCCGTTAATGTGTGCGAAAGTCGTCCTACATGGAAGCCCCCCTTCTCCTGCTTCTTTTCTCGTCTAACAATAGTTATGATTCTTTTCAAAAGTAAAGTACAGGTTAATACATTCATAATTTAACAATAAGAAAGAAAATGTGCAAAAATTACATCCATGGGAGACTTCCAAGGTGAAATCTCAGATTTGCCATAAAACAGCTTGATTATCCCAGAACATTTGGGCAAATATTCTGTAGACTTATGAGACAAAAGTTCAACTTTTTGGAAGCTGTGCGTTCCATTACATCTGGCGTAAAACCAACACAGCATTTCATAAAAAAGAACATCATACCAACAGTCAAACATGGTGAAGGTAGTGTGATGGTCTGGGGATGCTTTGCAACATCTTAAGGACCTGGAACCTTGAACTCTGCGCTCTACAATAAAATCCTGAAGGAGAATGTCTGGCTAATAATTCATGACCCCAAGATCAAGCCCACTTGGGGTATACAGCAGGACACTGATCTCAAACACACATCAAGCAAGTACACATCAGAATGGTCCAAAAATGAAATAAAATTAAGCTAATTAAGGTTTTAAAGTGGCTTAGTCAAAGTCCAGACTGACATCGGATTGATATGATCTTAAATATGCCATTCATGCTTGAAAACCATCCACTGAGGCTAAAATAAAAGCGAAAGACTTGTTGCCAGTTACTGCAGATGCTTGAATGCAGTTTTTGCTGTGAATAGTGGCACAAGTTATTAGATTTAGGGGTCAATTACGTTTTTACTTAGGGCCAGGCAGGTTTGGACAGCTTTTTTCCCTTAAAAAATGAAATCATAATTTAAAAACTACATTGTGTATGAAGGGGTGAAAAATATACAACAAAATAAAAAAACACCAAATACTTTTTCACTGCACAGTATATATATGAAACTGAAACACCTGTTTTTTTACCACAATAATTCATTCGTATGGTGTAGGGAGTCCTTTTGCGGCCAATATTGCAACAATTCATCTTGGGAATAACAGATACAAGTTCAGCACAGTGGCCAGAGGGATTCTGAGCCATTCTTCTTGCAGAATAGTGACCAGGTCACTGTATGATGCTGGTGGAGGATAACATTTTCTGATTTGCTCCTCCAAAACACCCCAAAGAGGCTCAATACTATTTAGATCTGGTGACTGTCCAGGCCATGGGAGATGTTCAGCTTCACTTTCATGTTTATTAATCCACTCAGTCACCAGTCTTGCTGTGTGTATTGGTGCATTATCATCCTGATACATGGCACCGCCTTCAGGATACAATGTTTGAACCATTGGCTGCACATGGTCCTCCAGAATGGTTCAGTAGTCCTTGGCAGTGACGCGCCCATCTAGCACAAGTATTGGGCCTAGGGAATGCCATGATATTGCAACCCAAACCATCACTGATCCACCCCCATGCTTCACTCTGGGAATGCAACAGTCTGGGTGGTATGCTTCTTTGGGGCTTCTCCACACAGTAACTCTATAGGATGTGGGAAAGACAGTAAAGATGGACTCATCAGAGAACAATACATGTTTCACATTGTTGACAGACCAAGATTTATGCTGCTGGCACCACTGAAACTGACGTTTGGTATTGGCACGAGTGACCAAAGGTTCAGCTATAGCAGCCCGGCCATGTACATTGTGGAGCTCCCGACGAACAGTTTTGGTGGAAAGAGAAGGGTTGAAGAGCACATTTAATTCTGCAGTGAGTTGGGCAGCTGTGGTTTTAAGTTTTTTACATACAATCCGGGTTAGCACCTGGACATGCCTTTCAGACAGCTTCCTCTTGCGTCCACAGTTACTCCTGTTGGATGTGGTTCGTTCTTCTTAGTGGTATGCTGACATTACCTTGGATACCGTGGTTCTTGATACATAACAAAGATGTGCGCCAGCGAGACGCACACCAACAATTTGTCCTCTCTTAAACTCTGATATGTTACCCATAATGTTGTGTGCAATGCAATATTTTAAGCAAAACTGAGCTTTTACTCTGCTAATTAAACCTTCACACTCTGCTCTTACTGGTGGAATGTGCAATCAATGAAGATTGGCCACCAGGCTGGTCAAATTTAGTCACGAAACCTCCAACACTGTATTGGCCAGTGTTTCATTGTCCAATGTAATAAAGACGGACTCACACACGATAGAAGGTATTACGAATGAGCAATCTTTATTTTTAAGTAGTGCAGGGCAATGGCTGTTGTACGAGACGCAAGGGTCGCTATGGCAATACTTAATGTAAAGTTACTTCTCCGGTGGACAAAGGAGGTCGGTCAAGAAGCCTGGCGGGGAGGTTGTGCGGATGAGCCTTTGGAGAGACGGGGAGTACACACCACCGAGCCGCGGAGATGAAGCCGAAGGGAAACTTCTTGAAAACTTTCTTAGAAAACTTCTGGAGAAACAAAGAACACAGGTAAGTAATGTGGTACACATATACTCTTAGCGTGAACTCAGAGATTTGGTCCTCTTTCGTGAATACGAGCCTGGACGCAGCGTGGTGTGTGCTTTTATGGGCGTGTGTTGATTGACTTCAGCTGGTGATGATTAATATTCCGGTGATAAAGGACGCTGTGTTTGGCTGGTATCGGAGCTTGGCCCGACTGTGACATCCAACTGAATATATATAACATAATTTGAATTATGAATATCTGAGTAACTATCTGCAGAATCTAGGCAAATTAAATTGAATAAGCTTAATGTTGAAAAATAAAAGATTATTTATCAAACGTCCAACAAAATATTTAAATAGATAAAGATTTTACATTTGAAACTCAAAAAATCTGAATATAGTGCAAAAGTTATTTTATTTCAGTAATGCAACTTAAAAGGTGAAACTAATATATGAGATGAACTATCTTGCTTTGCATGTAATGAGTCTAAGTCGTGATTTGTCATAATTGAGATGATTATGGCTTACAGCTCATGAAAACCCCAAATCCACAATCTCAGAAAATTAAAATATTACATGCAGACTCATAGATAGATAGACTCATTACACGCAAAGCAAGATAGTTTAAGTTGTGATTTGTCATAATTGAGATGATTATGGCTTACAGCTCATGAAAACCCCAAGTCCACTCACTGACTCACTCATCATCTATACCACTTAATCCTGTATTCAGGGTCACGGGGGGCCTGGAGCCTATCCCAGGAGACTTCGGGCACATGGCAGGGTAACCCTGGACAGGGTGCCAATCCATCGCAGGGCACAGACACACACTCATTCACACACTACGGGCAATTTGGGAACGCCAATTAGCCTAACCTACATGTCTTTGGACTGTGGGAGGAAACCGGAAACCCACCAAGCACGGAGAGAACATGCAAACTCCATGCACACAGAGACGGGAATCGAGCCTGGCCGGGGATCGAACCCAGACCCTGGCGGTGCAAGGCAACAGTGCTAACCACTACACCACCGTGCCGCCTCCCCAAATCCACAATCTCAGAAAATTAGAATATTGTGAAAAGGTTCAATATTCTATATTGTCCCACTCTAATCAGCTAATTAAGCCATAACACCTGCAAAGAGTTCCTGAGCCTTTAAATGGTGTCTCCCAAAGTGCTGTATCAAAGCACATTAATAGAAAATTATGTGGAAGAGAAAAGTGTGGAAGAAAAAGGTGCACAAGCAGCAGGGATGACCACAGCCTGGAGAGGATTGTCAGGAAAAGGCCATTCAAAAGTTTTGGGGACTTTCACAAGGAGTGGACTGAGGCTGGAGTCAGTGCATTAAGAGCCACCACACACCCCCGGATCCTGGACATGGGCTTCAAACGTTGTATTCCTCTTGTTAAACCACTCCCAAACAAACAATGTCAAAAGCATCTTACCTGGGCTAAAGAAAAAAAGAACTGGCCTGTTGCACAGTGGTCCAAAGTCCTCTTTTCTGATGAGAGCAACTTTTGCCTCTCATTTGGACACCAAGGACCCAGAGACTGGAGAAAGAATGGAGAGGCACACACTGCAAGATGCTTGAAGTCCAGTGTGAAATTTCTGCAGTCTGTGTTGATTTGGGGAGCCATCTCATCTGCTGCTGTTGGTCCACTGTGCTTCATTAAGTCCAGGGTCAACGCAGCTGTCTACCAGGAGATTTTGGAGCACTTCATGCTTCCTTCCACAGATGAGATTTATGGGGATGCTGACTTTATTTTCCAGCAGGACTTGGCACCTGCCCACACTGCCAAAAGCACCAAAACCTGGTTCAGTGACCGTAGGATTACTGTGCTTGATTGGCTAGCAAACTTGTCTGACCAAAACCCCATAAAGAATCTACGGGGCATTGCCAAGAGAAAGATGAGTGACATCTTTCATGAGTGAGACCGAAATGCAGAAGAGATGAAGGCTGCTATTGAAGCATCCTGGTCTTTCATAACACCTCAGCAGTGCCACAGGCTGACAGCTTCCATGCCACACCGCATTGAGGCAGTAATTGCTGCAAAAGTGGCGGAAACCAAGTACTTAGTACATATGCATACTTATACTTTTCAGAGGTCCGATATTGTTCTATGTACAATCCGTTTTATTGATTGCATGTACTGTAATATTTTAATTTTCTGAGATTGTGGATTTGGGGTTTTCATGAGCTCTACGCCATAATCATCTCAATTATGACAAATCACGGCTTGAACTATCTTGCTTTGCATGTAATGAGTCTATCTCATATATTAGTTTCACCTTTTAAGTTGCATTACTGAAATAAATGAACTTTTTTTTTTTTGCACAATATTCAAATTTTTTGAGTTTCATCTGTATAACTGATTTCACAAAGCTTCACAAATGTTTAAAATGCACACCGCCTCTAATGCGACACACGTCAAGTCAACAGTCCGGCTCCTGCCAAACACGCTGTAGCATATTTTCTGTCACATTCTCCAGTGCCTCAATGATTCTCTGCTTCAGTTTCTCTAGGCTTGTAGGAAAAGGCGGGGGAATAAAAACTAGTTCTTCCATATAGAACCATAGAAAAAAATCACAAGAAAAAGTATTTAAAAAATGTTTTTTACACATCTTCTTAAAAGTTTAGATCATTTGAACGGGAATTGGCTATGTTGTTAGACTACGTTATTAGACCGACATTTTTTTTGGGACATCTTGTATATATCCTTATATATACTATATTATCCACATATCATTATAAACCACAACCCAAAGTGGCCACATTCTCAATTAAAAGCCAACACATTGTAACAAGCCAATAGCATCACTGTTACATGATGAAACTATAATGAAACTATAAGCTGTGCTGTGCAAAGCAGCTGCCGTGAGTGAACTAGAAAAAGAACGTTTATACTCTGTTATTGCCATTGCAGTTAACCCAGAATTGACGGATTACAAGTATTTGTTGCTTAATGTCCAAAAAAATGTTGGATTTGGAAGTTGTTTGCACATCATGTAAATATATTATACTTAACAAAGCAATAAAAACTGTGTTAAAGGTATCTTGTAGGGCAACCTTGTTTAACATCTGAATAAATACATCTCTTTTTACCTCTCTTACTTCTATTGCTAGTCCTGCTTTGGTGCAATTTGAAGGCCATGGTACACTTATGATAATATCATTTTATAAACTTAATGTTCTTAAAACTGCAAATGTTTAGTTTTCCTTGTGCTGTCAAATGGTTAATTTGCATATTCTCTTATCTTCCACTGGTGATTAAAGATTGGACTTCGGAAATGTATAGTATAATCTCATATTTACACCCCAGGTGAAGAGCCTGGTGAGAGATGAGCTCTCAAAATACACCCTATGACAAGAAAAACACACAGTCAACAATTACCCACTGTCTGTGATGCCAGTCTCCCATCTCTCCCAGAATGCTTGGCATGCAGACTGGCATGGCAGTGTTACACCTGAAAGAGGAAATTTCAGAGTGATTGTCATGTGTCACAATAATAAACATACTTGGTTACACTGGGATGAGGGGAAATGAGCACTCGAAATCACACCACCACGTCCCAAAAGCAGTTCATAAGAGTCAGTCCCTATTACTCCTTTTAAGTGACAGTGCAAGAACTGATAATAAAGTCAACATTAAGACTATTAAGGAAACAAGATGTGGAAAAGCCCTGCTGAAGTCATATGCTTTCATTTATGCCTGGTAATGTGTGAACCCCAGTCAGTAAATTTGATGGTATCTGCTTTCCTGCTTGACTGATTTCTATAAAGAACAGCCAACTGACTCAGATACACCCTATTAACTCTGTTGGTCCCCAAACAGTGGCGCAGTGAGTGGAAGAGGATCACTGTGCTGGAGGGTCCAAGTGTGACTTACAGCTACAGCTATAACACAGTGGCTCATGGCCATATGATCTTAGCCTTTGATCCATGTGAGTGGGCGGAATAATTCGCTCTTCATGCATGGCCGTTACTTCTGTGCCTGAGTCTCCAGACCTTGAGAGTAACCAGGCTCAGTTTACGCTCAATAAAGCCAAGCAGTATTGACTTGCTAAAAAACCCTGCTGGGACATAAACCTCAGCAGTTACAGCAGAGCTTTGGACTTTGACTCTATAAACTGTATGCACACAGAATTTGTAAATTGCTTATTGTGCACTGATTATTCTGCAATATGGCAGCTACTACCAAAATTTTGTGGCATATTTGTAACCTTGCAGGATAATTACCAGCAGTAATCAAAACATAGTAGTCGCTTCCCATATAAAGAACTTAGAATAAAAGAAAACAACAAAGACACACACAATGCAAGTCTTTTCATATCTCCCACTAGTGAGACATTTAATTTTCTTTCTTTGAAAAAGCAGGAGGTCAGCATGGATCTCCATATCAAAGCTGTACGAATTAAGCATTTTCTCCTAGCTGCTCATTTCAGTGGACTTGAAGTAAGACTTGAGTAGCCTGCAGTGATATACTATTGTTAAGCTTCCACTGAGACTCATTGTAAAGCAAAAGTAACACCACAACAGAGAGAATCAGCAGCATTCTAGTCAAGCAGAGAATGAGATCACTGGGCTTTTCCAAAGAGGTCAATGGGAAAGCGAGGCACCACTGCATTTGAAATTCAGTCCTGTTATGAACACACACGCGCACACACACACACACACACACACACACACACACACACACACACACACACACACCCGCATGCCTTATAAAAGTAAAGCAAATCTTTTGCAAAGGGCAAGGTTTTTTTTTTTTTTTTGGGCTGTGTGTGTGTGTGTGTGTGTGTGTGTGTGTGTGTGTAGGGGGTGTTTGAAAATGAGCCCAAGTCAAAGAAGGGCAGAATCACTGAGGCAATAATCCTGTGTGTCAACATGAGCACTGTTAGCTCCCACCGTCTTGACCATGCAGCCTAAATTTACAGTGAAGAGCAGCCTTTAGGGGCCGTCTTTGATGGGCTTAATCTACACACCAATGAAGCATGAGACCACACACTAATGCTTTATGCCAGTAAAATCCATGCTAGCAAACAACATCCTACATTGTATTACCAGGCTTATACAGAGGTCACATAGGCCAAAGAAATTATTTCATATGGACAATCAAACCAACAAAATGTTAAGTAGTGATAGTTACATATGATATATGGATCTATTCTTATTTTATTTTCCCCATTTGTGTTTACCTGTTACAGCAAATCATGTATAATATTTTGTCATTGTTTATAAATATCACTACTTAACATTTGAAAAAATGTTTGTATTAATAAATATTAGTGCTACTCAATTAATCACATAAAAACAAAATCACAATATATATATATATATATATATATATATTTTTTTTTTTTTTTGGGGGGGGGGGGTAAATAAATATTGGCAAACATCCTCTAAATGAAATAATTTGTCCAATTATTTGGTGCAGCCTATATAAATATGTCTGAATACAAAATGCCACATTTTATAGTTATATTTTACAGTTTAAACTGCAATTGCAATATGTGTAAAAATAACTGTAATGTGAATTTTGATCAAATCATTCAACCCTAATATATACTGTATATATGAATGAAATATAAACACATTTTTTTAAACTACATCAAGGTTTGTCATAATCAATATCTGAACTGCTCCTCCAATCTATAACTAAAAACTCCCTAAAATTACACATTCCAGTGTGTTATTCTGACTTAGTCTGGTACCCTCTCTTGCTCTGACTATCAAAGATCACTGGCCTGTGGAAACGCAGCCAGCTTTGTCTGGACCAAATTCCGATCTAGCCTGAAAGGAAGGGTCAGCATACTTCCTGCCTGCAGCTTGCTATTATCTCAGACCCAAATTAAAAAGGACTTCTGATTTGATTTAAGCAGACAATGCCATTGAAAACTTCCCTCATTTTGAGATACTCTAGCCTGGAAAAAGGGAAGAGCAGTGTCAGGCAGGGAAAAAAAAGTGAAGACAATCGCAACAGAATAAGGAGAAACCACACTGAAATTGTGCCCACTGTACAAACATGCTAGCACTGCAAATAAATAAAGAAATGTAAATGCATGAATGAGGTTTGTTATATTTGGCAATGTAATTATGGTCGCATGAAATTGCAGAATAGTCAGTATAATATTTATTAATTAATTTATTTATTGTACCAATTTTAGAGTTGGGGCACGGTAAATTGCACTTTTCCCAGCATTGGTTGTATTAGGCTCATGCCATGCAGACGATGACCTGATAAAAGCAGACACTGCATCCTAGGAGTGAGAGCCAGCACAACCATGAAAATCACCCGGGATCAGAGGTCAGCAAAAGGGAAGTAAAGATCCAAGTCCCATCCCATTGTGTGACACGCTGCCTTGGCCCACATGCCCCAGAGGCTTAGTGTCAGTGTTAACACTTCAAACACTCGATATCTTCACTAGACACAAAGCATACTACTGCTTGCCGTCATCACCATTTCTTCCACAGAAAAGAGATATGGATCCCTCCCAAAGGTCACTGGCAGCTGAAGTTGCCTTGATTAAGCTCTGGGTTTGTGCTCTGACTTTTTCCTTTTCCCTGCGGCACCATCTTTTAACAAACCGAACCAAACTGAACTAAAGCTTCATCATACAAACTCTTGTAATAGGGTAATAAACACAGTAATGCTATCTGTTTCAAACTTCAAGTCCTAAAACTCAAGCAAATGCTATACAGTACAATGAGGAAATTGTAAGCCAAATTGGCTTCAATACTGGAAAAATATGACTCAATAATGGACAATAATCAACTTGGGATTCAACAAATACAAAATTTAATAATTCTAAAAAAAAATTATGTTTTAGGCTTCCCCAAATTTTCCCCTAAAGTGCTGAGACTAGAGTGGAAACAAAACAACTTTTTAAGTTTCACTTCTGCCTCCATGCACTGCCTATAATCCTTAAATGGCCCCAATATGGCTGGGCCACCTATTTTCTTACAGAACTTTTATAATCTCCTCCCTTCTCCTTCACGCCAACAGCAGCCAAAAAAAAGGAAAAATCATCAAAGAAGTTGTTAATAAATATATAATCATGTGGTCAAAGACTGTGTTTTCTCTCTGTGTGAGATCTGGTGAATGCTGCACAGAGTAGACTGCGCTGCAGGCAATCTTTTGATGGAAGGTCTCATTTTCAGCCTCCTGCCGTGTAATATTCAAGTCAGTCTAAAATAATATAGGACTCATTTCAGGACTTAGGACCTCTCGAATATGTTGACAATAGCTGGCAGCAGGAGCGTCAAATGAAAAACAGCTTTTCACAGAGGAGTGGCATCCAAAAACCCAGAGAACAACGATCATAAGTAACACCCCAAGTCTGGACTTTCAGATGTCACATAACACATCTGAACACAGCTGTTTAGACTGTTATGCAGAGATCCCAAAACTAAGCACATAGTAAATACTAGGGCTAGACTGAGGTCAATATATTTATAACAGCCTCTTAATGCTCCACAAATTTGGCTGTGGATCCTTTATAACTGTTTATACATTTATAAACAAAACATTATTGAAATAGCTGCAAAATTGAGTAACTGTACAGTATATCAAAATTTATGCCATTTGGTAACTGAGATTACTTGATTTTCAGCAAGCCAGCTGTTGAGCATCAGTGAGTAGCCAGTTGGTATAGTTCTGTCTGATGATGGACTAGGGCCAATGTTTTATCTTCTTAAAATACTGTGTTGAAACCAACCGCATGATATTAATTTAAAATATTTGTGTGTCAACTGTACATACTATCCAGCAAGATTGAAATGTAATAAAAATCTATTGTTTACTGTTGAAATTGTATGTATTATAAAAAAAAATAAAATAAAAAACTGTTAGTACTGTAACTGTGGCAAACAACAATGTCAGAATTGAAAGTCTTAACAATCTTGGCTTCTCTCAGTACATCATTCTTCACAGATAATCAAGGCAAGTCTGTAATCAAGGCATGCCCTCCTTTTCCATCATCATAAGACTGCCAATCTCTAGTTTTGCTTGGCTTCAAAAATGAGACACCATTTATTTAAAAAAGAAAGAAAGAAAAAAAAGAAAAGAAACAACCAGATTTTAATATAAAATGCTCTGTACAGCAGATCTCATGCAAAGGAAGCACTCTGAAGCTTCCACCTTCACACAGAGGGATACCGACATGATGTGGTCAAAATGCAATGGGAAAAAAGAAAGGACTTCTATATGGTTGGAAAAATGCACTGCAACCAGTCCTTAAAAATAATAATAATAAATAAAAATAAAAAAAATTGTTGAGCATACAATAAGATGTGTGCGATGCTAAAGAGGCTCAAAAACATCTTATAATGTGTTTTTTAAAAAAGTGGAAAATAAGAAAAGTAAATATACCTGTACAGCATAACCTTAAATGGAGCAAATCTCTTTGATGTGATTACTAGAGCAAGAAGACAGGCCTGCTTGTCAATATATGGCTGGGGAACTTTAGATCAGCAAACTCTTTCTTACTCCCCTGTATTTAGACATCATAAGAAAGAGTGGAGGCACAGAGCAAACATGTTAAAACAGGTTTTTCCCAAGAACAGAAAGTCTCTCTCTCTCTCATACACAATTGTTCCTCTTCCATCTTTTAGCACCAGACCACCCTACTGAACACAATTACACCCACAGCAAGCTCTTGGCCTGAACCCCCACCTTGCCAAAGGGTCAGTGCACAGTGCGAACACAGCATGCATGCTGAAATGATCTGTTATTAATTAATCAATCTCAGCTAATCAAGGTAAACCTTGCTTTTTTAAAACAGGTCAGAACACATGCTGGTGTTAGCTAGCTCTGCAGTATTAGACATTCACATTTCTGAGGAGGAGATTGAAATTGAAGGCTGAGACACATTACAGTGTACAAAAACACGAAACCACCTTCCCATAATTCCAAGTGTCAAACAATTATAGCATTACTCTGAGGTTAACCCTGTCATTCTTTGGCGTGCTAGAGGAGCATTAGATTTAGCGTGTGTGTGTGTGTGTGTGTGTGTACCAATATGATTTTATCAGTTAATGTGCACTAAGAGACAAATACGGGCAGATATTTCAAAACACATCTGAAAAAGAAGGCCAACTGTCGGTTGGGATTAAATGTTTTGCGAGAGGCAATGTGTATTTAAATACTGTATCTTATTAGGCATTTTTTAGATTTAAGGGTAGTATACAGTATACAGTAAATAAAACAACGGGTAAATTCTGACCTGAAAAGGCGCTCGGCTGAAGTGACACGCTTCACAACACAACTCGAAGCAAAAGCACTGAGCGGCGCTGTAGTCCACCAAATTGAAAGGTAGATCCGTAGAGCCATTATTGTTACGCTGTGTTGAAACGCCTGCTCGTCGAAACATGAAGAGCAGTAACAGATATTCTCATCAACTTAACCATGTCCTGAATTACCCCCCTATGAACTCATATGCATGAGACTGTTCCGCGCGCTCAGGATGATCCAGAATGCTAAACGGCTTTTCAAGTCCATGTATTTAAGGGAATATAGGCACAGATTGGGATAAAGAAAAAAAAAAATCGGCATTTTATGTATTGTACTCTCTCTCTCTCTCTCTCTCTCTCACACACACACACACACACACACACACGACGTATATACAGACATTCGTTGTACAAATTTTACTTTTAACTTTAGGTTTATTGTTTTAAAACTCCTAAGAGCTAGTGTTAGGTTTTTACTTGTTCAAAAATTATGGGTATGTTGATCTTTTTAAAGTATTTATAAATTATGTCTCTAAAGTTTTAACAGCTGTAAACACAAATATCTGTTTCTTGAAGTGTTTAAAGTAGTTTTAAGTCCTCAGATTATGAACAGTATACAGCATAAATAGTATTTGAAATACTCCCAAGAATTTAGACAATTGCTGATAAAGGTTTGGCTAGAAAAAATAAATGTAATTCTTTCCACAAGCAATACACTGAAAGGGGCCCTGATCATAATAGTAGATAGAGACCGCATAATTAATATCAGGTTATTAACCTAAAACGTCTAAAGCATAAGTATCATACCTTTATAGACAGTATAAGAAATGCATCATTCTTGCTTGTTATGGTGACAGGGCAGACATTGCTTTTTATTTATTTTTTTATATTATAATTTTATAGCCCGTTTAGTTAAACAGAACAAATGGCTTTATTTTCAGGACACGAAGAAGCAGGTTTAATTCAATTGCTTAATTTTAAAAGGGCATTAGACACAAATAGGAAGTGCACGGTGGTATGCAAGTTTGCTTTTATAGTTTGTGGAGAAGCTGCAGAAACAACCTGAGACTGGTGAAAATGGTGGGGAGAATGAAGGAGATCCACAACATGGTCCAAGGAGTTTACTTTGACTAAACAATCTGTTATAATAATAATAATCATAATCATAATTTATTATTATTATTATTATTATTATTATTATTATTATTATTATTATTATTAGATAGATTGTAGACAGATTGTTTAGTCAAAGTGAACTCCTTGGACCATGTTGTGGATCTCCTTCATTCTCCCCACCATTTTCACCAGTCTTTGTCCAGAAAGTACAGCCAGTAGCTCTCTGGACACCAAATGGTAAAAAAAAAAAAAAAAGATCATCATTATGTTTGTCTAGGGAAGGGACAGGTGGCTTGCTTTGGATGCTGCACCAACAGATTGTCCTCTTTTGTTTCCTGTTGCCTTGCTCTTGAGTCACTTCTTGCTAGGCAGGAAAATACATGACAAGGGGTTGCAGACATCAACATGAAAAAAACATAATTGGTCTCATCAATATAACAATATAGGCAAATTTTTAATAATAGTATAAATGTGGTAATGCCATATACTGGGACACACACACACACACACACACACACACACACACACACACACACACACACACACACACATATATACACATATATATATATATATATATATAATCCATGCAAGTCATTACAGTTAACACTTAAACATTTTTCCTTTATTAGAAATTTAGACTTTTATTTACATTTATTATAATTACATATTAGACATTTTACATTTAATATTTAATCTCTCAAGTGCTCAAAGAGTCCACCTTCTTGATTATAATAATTTTTATATCTAAAATGTGATTGTGAAGGTGAAGCAGATAATGAAGTAACTGTAACCCTACTTTTGGCCCATATATTTACTTTATATATCTTTTGAGAAATAAAGTTCTATCCATTCTATCCTCCTGCATCTCTTGCACTGTCTGGCCACTGTCACAAAATGACTTGCCAATGTTTGGTAGATTAACAGAGAGCCTCCTAATGGAGTAATTACAGAGAGCCAAACATCTATTTTTCACCAGTACACTGCCATTACTCTCCAGTCCCCCCAGTTACTCTATTGAAAGTCACTTACTCTCCTTACAATGAGTTATCATTGACTGCCATTAAGGTGTTCTGGAGCAATTTATCTTACTGAGGCCACGGCTGGGCTCATTGCAGCAAAGAATCATTCTCTCTCCAATATATCAAACATTCAAGGAGAAAAAAGGACCAAATACCACAAACAGATAGTGGTATGTTGCTAATAGATACTTTGAACGAGGGAGACAAGAAAAATGAGTGTAGATTAAAGAGGCAATGACATGGCTGCGATGAAGTGGAAGTGCTGCCATGAAGATAGCTTCTCATGGGAACTCACATCCTCACTGTCCAACAAAACATCCTGGGGTGAGCATACATAGAGGCAAGGGAACTGTTTGAGCCTTACTGTGTGTACAAGACTATTTATTACACTTAAATTAAACTAGTATTATATTTGTAGTAGTATTAAATGGAAGTATTAAAACTTAAATACGTAAAATATGTTTTTTATTATTTTGAGCCAACAAATTAATTTTATTATAGCAAGACTGGAAAAAAGCTGATCTCGTATAATGGCTCATGATTATATTAAAAATCAATACATTAGACCAAGGCCAAATGTACATTGGATTGCAAGTGCAATGAAAAGTGATGAAAACCTCCATGTCATGATGGTGAAAGCAGACATGTCTTCTTCTGCTTGAGAAACTCTTAACATTGTGTAAACTAAGAAATGTTATTGGCCCTTTTCCAGACTACAACACAACTCAATATCAGTGTAGTAGAAGCTCTAACATCCTTTCAACTGGCCCTGTCAAACTAACATGTTTTAAATACCCGCTGTTGGTACAGTGTATCTCTCTCTCTCTCTCTCTCTCTCTCTCTCTCTCTGTGTGTGTGTGTGTGTGTGTGTGTGTGTGTGTGTGTGTGTGTGTGCGTGTGTGTGTGTGTGTGTTTAGATAAAATTGGCAATGCATGTGACCATGATGGCCTCAGCAGATAAAGTAAAGAAAAAGACAGTTTTAAGATAGTTGTAAGATCACTTATTCTGATGACTTAAAACACTGATAAATAACCATTATTCTTTTCCCTGCACTGATAATCAGACCAATTTGAACTTTTTTTTTTTTTTTTTTACCAGTGTAAGTGAGCCCATTAATCCTAGATAATGTTTACGATAAGCCTTGACTACCAAATAATGACCATGTCACACAGGAAAATAAAAATATGGGAACAATTAAAACAAGACAGCCATTATCTAAAAATCCTGGCTGCATTTCCATGTTTCTCTACTGGTGGTTATATTTATGTGATATGTATAACTGGATCAGTTGTCAACAAATTAGTAACTTATAGTGCTGATAAATGTAATTTATGATACTGCAGGCTAATACTTTCTGCCATGTATTACAAAAACACATGAAAAGACATTTTACAACTTACACTATTTTATACCAGTGTATTAATTGAAATGTGGTATAAATATTTTATTTGGGTATATTTGGACATTCATATAAACAATAATAATAATAATAATAATAATAATAATTATTATTATTATTATTATTATTATTATTATTATTATATAAATGTTGTCATGCATTAATCTTATTTTATTATCTAAGTGTAATATTGTAATGATGTGTAGTAGGATAATAAA
This sequence comes from Clarias macrocephalus, assembly GCA_011419295.1. Classification (NCBI taxonomy): domain Eukaryota; kingdom Metazoa; phylum Chordata; class Actinopteri; order Siluriformes; family Clariidae; genus Clarias; species Clarias macrocephalus. The sequence continues at coordinate 31,691 of JAAGKR010006180.1, forward strand.
TGTACTTATACAGATAAGTTTTATACTGAGGTGTCAAAAAATAATAGCACATTATATTTTTCCAATCATTAGTTATATTTGAAATATGTCAAATTGAATTGCAATTTTTAATATTTAGAATTTCATCTTAGAAAAACATGCACACTAAAATTCATTATTATGAAAAAAATATGACATTGGAAAGCACAACTAAAACATAACAGGTAAAATACGTGTCTTTGTATTTTGTTATCAAACTGCCTATGTCTTTTTTTCTTTGCGGAAATTATTGTGAACATTTTGGGAGGCTAAATTAATGTAAAAGCTAAAGAATCGGATTGGTGCGATAATGGAAACAGGGTTGTTGGTTCTATCTTCATGGTTCTGTCTTATATTTTCTAACTATTGCTTTTGTGCACACACATACACGCAACAGCTACAATTTATCCTTATCTCCTAATATGAGAACAGAATGCCATCCACAAAACAAATTCATCTTAGATAAGTCCTACAGTATATGCAGATATTATTTATCAAACACGTAAGATGCTGGCACCGATACAGTCATTTGTGTTTGATATTAGGCATCATAGTGGGCAGAAACTATGTGTAGATCAAAGGGATTCAGAAGCCCAAATTTCAAATCCCCCTCAAAGTCTATTCTGGTCAATCTGTATATAGCTCATTGGCATTCTGACCCAATACCTCTGGGACTTTGAACCCCTTAAAGTTTTACACGCTGAATTGTTCTTTTAAACAACAGATTAAAGAATATCACTAAGCATCTTAAGGTTTTAGTGCAGTGTGACAGCATAGGCTGGGCCTCTGGAGCCATTTATAACTATATGTAGTGTTTTAGGAATGGCTAAGAAAAGAGTGAAAAAGAAAACCCTTACCCTCATGATATATTTGTTCAGTTCAAATGAGAGTTTAAAAAATGACATGATCTAGCAAGAAATTAACATATAACATAATATATAACATATAGTAGTTTTAAATACATGAATTCACCTTTATTTTTTTTTTTAGAAAAACTGCCATCTATGAGATCCATTAAAGGAATGGTTTGGCTTTTTCAAGTCTAACTTAAAAACTTTCAAATGTAACTTAGTTCTTTCCCCAGAAATTCCAGTTAGCCATACAGCCTGTTTCATTGAGATATACGGCTATTTGCAGGTAAATAAAATAATTACATTTGTATTAAATACACTGCAACTTTGAAAGATACTAATACGGTTTAGCTCAGCACAGCTGCTGAAACTTCTTATGAGTTTCAGCTAAACTTTTAAGCATTTTTTAAAGCATTTTTGCATGAAACAAGAATTCTGGAACTTAGCCCTAATTAATTACATTGTACTTGTGTTCTGGGTGACAAACTTCATGGTCGGGATGAAGTGGAAGTACTGCCATGAAGATAGCTCCTTGTGGGAACTCCCATCCTCCCTGTCCAGCAAAACATCCTGGGTTGAGCGTACATAGAGGCAAGAGAACTGTGTGAGCCTTACTGTGTGTACAATACTATTTATTACACTTAAATTAAACTAAAGTAGTATATTTTTAGTAGTAGTAAATTAAAATATTACAACTTAAATACTTAAATTATGTGTTCTGTTTTTTTTATTTATTATTATTATTATTATTATTATTATTATTATTATTATTATTATTATTATTATTATTATTATTATTTTGAGCCTGAACTACTGAAGATTCATATGAGTTTCAGCTGAACTTCTGGAAATTGGCCTTGATTAATTACATTGTACTTGTGTTCTGAGTGACAAACTTCCTGGTCGATGTGCAGAGCAGGATTTTATGCACATTGATGGCCACCAAGACACATGGAAATGTACTCTATATTAGATTAAAAATAGACTTTTAATAGAATAAATAAATAAATAAAATTGTGTTAATTTAATGTTAATCAGTCTGGTAATTGTCATGTTTTAGTGTACATTTTCTTCTATTTTTCTGGTTTATTATTTTATTTTATTCTTATTCTTATATGGCATATAATGGTTTGAGAAGGCACAAAGATGCAGAGTATTGAATGTATGTGCATGCACAGGCAAGTTTGTGTCCCTCCTGAGCAGCTTTCACACCCTTCTTCTCTCCCTCCCTCCTCTTCAGTCTCATCAGCCCCCGTGATTAAGATTTGGCACCTTGGACCACATTGTCTTCATTTGGAAATATTTCAGCTGCATTCGTGCCACTCAGAGGGGAAAGCAAAAGAAAGAAGAAGAAGGGGAAAAACACACCCTGTTGTGTGAATCCTGGAGAAGGCCTTGAACCCTGCCATTCATACCATTCACTTCATCAGCTGAGTCTAATTGCCAGAGAGGACAGGAGACCCAAGGCTTGATTGTTCCTTATCCTTTTTGGAGCCTTCTGAGGCATGAAAAGTGAAAGGCCTGCTTTTGATCTTTTTTTTTCTCTCTCACTCAAACTCTCTCTCCATCTCTCTCTCCTGATTTGCTTTCTCCTTTCTGTCATCCCCTGCTATCCTTTCCCTCTGAGTGACACTCTCCTTTCACACCATGTGCCCTCTTCTCCATCCACGCAAAATAATTATCAAGCGCCGCTTCATCAAATAATGCCTGAGATGGGAGGTCATGGCAGGGAGGGCCAGAGGTCTGAAGAGGATTGAATCCTTGATCCAAGGAGAAGCTCCAAGCTCATCTTAGCAGCATGCTCCTTAGCTCACGGCACCTTTATGTACCTTGACCCCGAGGTTTCATTCACCTCTCTTAATGAGACCTTCCAGCTCAGCCGATGGGGGCTCTATCTGAGAGATACAGCCAGAGCCAGAGTACAAATAAGACATTGGGGCCACACTCAAACAAGGGAGCATCTGTCCACATTTTATTAGGGTACACCGAAGAGTCTTCTTAAGGTTCTATCAAACCAGAGAACATGTTCATTGACACCTACTTGTCCCTCATTGGTGAACACCTTTCAGAAAAGGCACACATCTTAGGAGTTAATTTTAGAGAACATTAAAGATCTTAGTGCCTCATTTTATTAATAATTCATATTGGGAACTGTATCAGCAATTGGACAATGATAAACAACAAAATTCCTTTAGACTGTCTCACTAAAGACATCAGGCTTGAGAATAAGTGCAGGGACCCAGACACTTAGTAGCTGAGCTCAACCACTCACAGCAACATTGATTATCACAATTATTGAGGGGAGGAGTGTAATTTTTATTTTATTTTTTTTTTTTTATCTAAAATGTTTGTGGCTTATATATAAGTGGCATGTAGTAGTGGTTCAGAACTGTGAAGACATGTACAACAATCTTTGAGTACATAAAATTACATTATTCTATTGCATTTAAAATTATACTATATTATACATTACATTATATATTATACATACACTATCCAAGAAACAACTGTGTGTCTGCATTATCATATATCTGTTACGTAACAGGAATGAAAAGAAGAGAAAAAAACGGGGGTGAGACCAAAAGTGCGTTTGCTTAGTGTTTATTTTACAAAAGTGTGTAAGCAAATCCCAAAAAGGTGGCTGTAAGCTTCAGAAGCCGACAAGGCCAAAACAATAAACAAAATTCCTTCTAACTAGTTCCGAAGTGAAACCTGCACCAAAAGAAACAGAAATACAAAATACTTCCCTTACTCCCTTCCTAACCACAAACCAAGAAAAAACAAGGTGCAAAAAAAATGGCACCAACTCCCTACTAAGCCACTGAGTGCAGCGTCATATACAAATATATACTAAACGTATTTACAATCAAGCAACCAAAACCAAAGAAGGGCATACACAAAACCGTAGTCAGAAACGTAGCACGAGGTCAGTTTGAATTTATCAGCTGAAATGGATGCACTTGAAAGTGAAGTGATCTTCTGCTCATACAGATAAACTACCACCATCTCCGCAACACAATTCTTAAACTCCTTCAATCCCTCAAAAGTACTAACTTTACTGGCACTTGAGCTTCATACTGCTGACGGGCTAACTCTAGGTCCAACTGCTTCAGTGGCAGCGCGAGCTTTGGGTCATTCAACGCCGAACCTACTACCACGGGATCTATGTGTGCGGGGTCCTAGGGTTCGACCACAGCCTCCGCTGTAGCTGAATCCTCTGACTTACCGGACTGGTTTGCAACACCCGCCTCGGTAGAATCAATGAGAATGTGCTGTGTAACCAGCTCCACCTGAAGCATTTCGCTTATTCGCGCTCCATGGGACCAAGATGCTGTAAAAGTCAGCAAGCAGTAATAAGTCATCCTTCCTGCACCTTTCAAACTGCTATAGACAAAACAAAACAAAAACTAAAATTAGCAGATAAACAACAAAACGCCCCCAATTGGACGAGCCCCAATTCTGTTACGCCCCGGTCTAGGTCGGGTCGTAACAGGAATGAATAGGGGGTGAGACCATGTTTTTGCTTATTGTTTATTGGATGACCATTTGTAAAATTGTACTGTGTATGACCTCGTACTACATTCCTCACTACGTTTTTGGTTGCTTGAATGTAGATATGCTTTGTAAATATTTGTATATAATTCTGCACTCAGTGGCTTAGTAGGGAGTCACCACCATTTTGGATGCACCTTGTTTTTTCTTGGTTTGTGGTTAGGAAGGGAGTAAGAGAAGTATTTTGTATTTCTGTTTTTTTACTTTTGGTGCAAGTTAGTTGTTTCACCTCGGGACTAGGTAGAGGGAATTTTGTTTATTGTTTTGTTCTTGTTGGCTTCTGAAGCTTACAGCCACCTTTTTGGAATTTGCTTACGCACTTTTGTAAAATAAACACTAAGCAAATGCACTTTTGGTCTCACCCCCAATTTTTTCTCTTCTTTTCATTCTTCTGTTATGGCCCAACCTAGACCGGGGCGTAACAATATGCTCTCTCACTCTTTTTCTCTCTCTATATGTATACACACACACACACACACACACACACACACACACACACACACACACACACACACACACACACACACACACACACACACACACAGAGCATAAAATGTTAGCAATTTGGAATGTAAAAAAAGAACTCAAAAACAATATGGAGCCTCCTTAGATCCCATGTATCTCTATCCCTGAAGTTTACATTTTTTAATACAAAATGTAAAACAAAGAGGAAGAGTGTAGTGTCATAAAACCCAGTATGTTATGGTAAGAAATGACTATCCCTGTCACACATTCATATTTATATGTACAGATTAATCTACAGTTTTTACAGTCAAATAGTAAAAGTAATATTAACTAAAATAAAGTAACAATTTTTATGTTCATTTTTGTACATGTACATGTTTATTTGGAGGTGAATAAATAAGGGATGGTGTTTTATTATGTGATTAATTGTGTTTTAGTATGTTAGTAGAGATGAAATACATGTATAATTCTGTAAATAATCTTAGATTAGCCACTGTATACTGACTTTATAGCAAGTGTAACTGAAGGTATACATTTTTATTTTTTATGTATAACATCTTTGCACAAAGAATCAATTTTACAAACTAATAACACTGACTATGTAGGGAACAAACAATAACAATATTAAATGCAATGGCATACTTGTATAATGTCAAGCCCCAGTAAAGTGTAAGTGAAGGAAAACCAGAAAGATATGTGCAACAAACAAACAAGCCAGCAACTAAAAACCTTTAAGCAATCATGTAAAGCATGTAGAACATCTGAGTACTATGTGAGAACAAAGCGAGGCCTCTGTCAGCCCATCGATTCTCTCCTGAAGGCAAACACACACACACACACACACACACACACACACACACACACACACACACACACACACACACACACACACACACACACACACACACACACACACACACACACATGCCCACACATCCACATCAACAAGGCTCTGAATTGCTCCATGCATCACCCCACTACTCTTAGAGAATGTGTGTATTGATCTGGCCCACTTCTGTAGAGTTAACTCAGTGATAAAACCTGACCACGGGGCTTCCATGCGCCTAAGACCATTTGGGATGCTGCTGGAAAACAATGAGGGGAAAAAATAAGAGAAGAAGAATTACAAAAAAGAAGTGGAAAAAATCTCTGCCTGTAATACAAATAAAATCTCCTCAGCCTGGCAAGAGAATTACTTTGACAGTCTTTTTGGCATTGAATTATTTATTTATTTATTGCCGGAATTGTGCTGCAGACTTATAAATGTGGCTGGTTGCAACACTAGGGTTGAAAAGTATTTGCAGACATTTTTCATGCTGTTATCTCATTGACTGTAAAGTGAACTTACAAAGTTTTATTTTATAAAGATGCATTTTGGTTATTGTGTATTGTGGAAGAGATTTATCTTGACAGAAAATTCACATAGTGAGATTGTGTGTATTTATAAGAGTCCATGCCGGTGATTGAGTGTCGCAAAACCTGCTGTTGTGAGATCCTCTGTGTGTGTTCAAATGCATCCAACAGTGTATGCATTGTGTGTCGCTGAATTTTCACAAGTGTGCCATGTTGTCATATTTGTAACATTCCATGTGGGAGGGTCTGCTGAGAGGCAGGCCATCTGTAGTGTTCTGCTGATCGACATGTTGTAAAGCGTGATTGGAGAGTGTGGAGACTCGACTTGTCAAATCTTGGCACATAATGAGGCAGAAGGGAGCAAAGGCAGGAACGAGATCCAGAGATAAACAATTAGATTAATCCCAGCGGTAAAGGCCATGGACAATGGAAGATCTTGCTGAAAACAAAATCAATATGGCGCCTGCTGAGGACACGCCAGGGCAGAGCGATGAACAGGTTAACACTTATTTCTCAGATCAGAAAGCACACACATACATTGGAAAAGAGTCATGACTTACTCAAAATCAATATTGATGCAAACGCCACATGAGGCATAAAGTCAACATTCATGTTCTCAGTCAATGGAGATGTCAAAAAGGAAAACAGTGCTCATAGTGCATGCATTAACCCAATGAGGCAACAGAACCACATCCTGAAAAGGCCCCAACAGTGGCATGCTGGGAGAATGGGAAGAGACAACGGGATAAATGAGGGGTTCCAGCCAACGATGAAATGATCTTTCAGGAGGGGAGAGTTGCTTTTCACACTCCCTCCGTCCAAACAGGATGGGGCAGTCCCAGAGCGCATACGCCCCTCTCAGGCCCTGCCCAGACTCGCAGGTCTACTCACCATGTCTCCCAGCAGGCTTTCTGCGGGCCAGCCATATCAGGCTGCAGTGCCTCAACTGGCTTTAAGGACACATAACAACAGACAATAAGAGAAAGTAAGTGATTGAGAGAATGAAAGAGAATGAGAGAGGTAAAATGATCAGGCTATTTCCGTGTGGAAATCCTGCGAAGGCGCTGACCAGAAAGGTGAGAGTTTGTCCTGTTGTCGTTTCTCCATGTGGAAAGGCGCATCAGCAGCGTTCCAGGAGAACGTGTTAGAACAAAATCAATCCCATAGAGCCCATTCAAGCCCCCCTCCAAAATACAGTGGTAGAGTTAAGAAGGCTGTAGGGGAATCCTAGGGATCACCGGAGCCAGAGCTCCACGGACCTATAGGCTTGTCATTGGCCTTAAAAATCAGGAGTCAGAAACCGCGAGCAAAGATTGGGATTTTTTTCTTGTTTGTTTTTTGCATATAAAAAAAAAATGTATATAGATTATATGGTGTTGCAGTAAAGATGATGCCTCCCATGTGGCAATAGATAGCAAACCCTAATAATACTGTGGTGCAAAATTGTTCTGATAGGACCCCATGATGAAAGTAATCAGGGTATCAGACATTGCAAATATCTCTCTCTCTCTTTCAAAGTTTTGTTCCTGGGCAGATGACCTAAGAACTTTCAATCATGTCGCCTATCCCTGCAAGAGCCTAAGCAGGGTGGAGCTGGAAACTTGTAATTTATCAGATCTTTTTTCACACTTTGCACACCAAGGTTGCAAACACAACTAAAAGTAAGGGAATGAGAAAAACAGTCATTTTTGTTTTTTCGTCTTAACTAGGGAGTGTGGGAAAGAAAGAGATTACTTGTTTAGTTGCAAATTGTGACGAGGAAGGGTTTAGATAAGGACAAGGAGGGAGAAGAGCATGGAATCCCACAGGGATGGGAGAATAAACTTTTTCCCTTAATTTTAGAATCAGCCATTGATCTGTCATGCTGGTTTGTACAGGCAAAAGCTTCCACAGGACTGGCCTATTGGGAGGGATAAAGGAAAAAAAGAATGAGGAGTAAGAATAGGAGAGTGAGAGAAAGGGGAAAAGTGTTAGGGTTAGTTCAGAGCTGTCTGTAGCTCATCCTTGCAAATAGATTACCACAATTCTGTGGTTAGTTAATGGCTTTCTACTGTTTCCTCCAGAGTCTGCCTGTCTGAAGCCCTGCTGGCTGAAAGGCTTTTTGGTTTCCCCTTTTCACTTCACTTATGCCTCTTTTTATATGAGGCAGCAAGGCCCTTTTTCCTTTTACCTGGCATTGACAGAGTTGTGCAGAATGGTCACAAGCATGATCAGAGCAGTCAGACCAAGATCAGAGATCTTCATCCAAGTCTGGATGGGAATATCTGTGGTGTGGAATCAAGCTGAACAATGAAGTAAAGAGATGTCAGCTGAAACCAAGTCTGACTCAGGATATCTCTTCACATTCAGAGATTGTGGCATGGTACAGTATATCTTTCATAAAAAAACAAGTTTAAAATGAAGTGTACATTTGACCAAAAAAATAAAAAATAAAATCAATAAAGAATTTGGTAATTTAATCAATAAATAAATAGTTTCACTGCTTTACTTTACAACTGTGCCATAGTGCCTTATAGCATTTAAACATAATCTCTGTGGCTTATTTGTAGAAAATTTGAGAACTTATTTTTATTAATCATATTTCTATTCAATTCAGTGTGCTGTACCTATGTGTGTGTGTCTGTGTGTAATGGTTTGATTATTTGGCAGCATGTGTGAGTCAAGTATAAGTACAGAAGTGTTGTTTATATGATCCCATTGGGTTATGCTCTTCTGTTTGGCTGGCCAGACCTCACCTGAGTCCAGGTTGAAGAAACCCACGCTTGGCTGCCTCCCACAGCAGCATCCCTAGTGGCACTGGTTTTTGCAGAGCAGCTGCATGGTCCACTTTTACCTTGCTTCACCCTAAGGAATGTGAGGTCAGCATGATTCAGGGGGCAGTCGACCATTCACTGTTCTCCAGTACATTTAAGTGCATTTTGGGGTTGAGTTTCCAACCAGACACATTCTCTGTCTCTCCCTGGTGCACTTGTGGTCACAAACATGTACATTCGGATGTATCACTGCATAATGTATAGTGCAGGATCACAGGAACAGGAATCTTCTTTATTTCACAAACAATATATTATTGATGTACATGGGATGACAGTTCTTAGTGAAACTTCATAAAAAAATTCAAAAAAAAATAAAAATAAAAAAATATATATATATATGCTTACAACAGACAAGGGACTATAAAGATAATCAGGTTTAGGAGAAGCAATTGTATTCTTTGAGTTACCCATTTCCTTCCTTCCTTCCTTCCTTCCTCCCTCCATCCCTCCCGCTTCTTCTTCTTCTTCTTCTTCTTCTTTTTTTATATACTCTCCAAGTAAGGGAAAATAATTAAGCTTAAGATGTAATGTTATATGATTATTTTTTAAATATTTGTATGCTTTTACTTTTCTGAGCAGTTTACATAAGAACATATTTAGCTGTTCAGTTTACATAAGAAAATGAAAATGTATAGATCAGTTATGTGCATTACAACAATAAACTTTCAGCTTTCTTAATTGAGACAAAACTAAGTCAGATTATCCATTTAGTCTCCAAACGACAATGAAATCAAACAATGAAAAAGGCTACATTTTACTTAATTAGCAGCTGGTACGTGCACAGGAGGTCATTTCTGCTGTGAAAGAGAAAAGTTACCATTGCCTTTTAAATCTTTGTGACCATTCTTCACTCTGTCATGTTTAACTAAAACCAATACCCATTCAAAGCTGCATCCATCAGAGTTAGTATCCGATAATGACAGATTGCCTTTGCTCTTGCACCCAAAGCATCTGGACGCTCTCTGGTTCTGTCCTCCCCTCTCTTCTTCATCATAAACAGCCTGAATAACAGCTGTGCAATGGGAATTTACAGATTAATCAGTTGTTAGTTATAAGCTGCGATGCTGGCCTACACCACAACATCTGCAAGATAACATCTGTTTACCTTGCTTAATTTTTTCATTGGCAACAATCTAGGCATTGATTACTATAGGGGGGTTAGGTGAGCGTTAGGAGGCTGGGGTTTGGGGTAGATGGGGAGGTAGGAGTTCATTACTCTTAAGAATCAGATGGCTGTTGTATGTTGCTCTAAACATTGGAGTGATTTTTTTAACCACCAAAGCAACACCCTCCCTCTATTTTTACCAAGTTAGATATTGTGCACCAGCCGACTGTAAGAAGACAACCCTCCTAACCCTCTCCTGACTCCTCTATAATCATTAATGCCTAGATTACCTAGCAGACTGGCCATCCTTTAAAACCAGTGTTCCTATTGCCCGCCACTTCTTCTATTAAGACCAGGTCTTAATAATTATGGCTTGCATTTGCTGCAAAAAAACGTTTCTCATAAATGAGAGTAAAACAGAGCACAATATACGCAGGGCACAGTAACTAACATAAATCTCACCCTAACTAAATTAAATCTGAAATTATGCTATTAAAACAAGTGTAACATACAACATTTTACTAAACAGAATATATATTTTTTACTAAACAATATTTTTTACTAAACAATATATATATATATTTCTTATTTTGACAATGGATTTTCAGAACTATACACTATACACTACAAACTATGTAGTGCTGCTAGGCAATAGAGCAACCCAGAAATCCCACTTGTACACTCAGACTTGGCAGCCCTTTAACCAAGATTTCGAAGAGTAGACTAGTTCTGGTTCACCTTGAGTTGCTCCATGTCCCATGTGCAGAGCTGGGCTTTATTTATAAACAAGCTAACCTCATACTGCAATAACAACACAAACATCAAGGTGGGGTTACTTCCTTCCTGCAACTCCATTGCTATTTCTGCATTCCAGGGTAGCTCTAGGACAGCAGCTGTCTCAGTGAAGAGATAAGAGATGAAGAGGTAAAATGCTTTTCTTTCTCACTGACTTAGTGCTGTTCCAGTACTTGAGTAGGTCCGGATGCATTTTAATAAGAAGAGAAAGAAAACCCTTGATACAATACTAATTAAATTAAAAATCATGAGATAAATTTTTTTCAAGATGCACTTTATGTGAACGATCATATCAAGTCAGGTACTAAGCAACACAGGTTAGTTTTGCATAACTAGGTTTAAAAATGGAGTTAGTGAACCAGAAATATGAAAATATGCGTAACCCAAATCACCCAAAGTGTAATTTAATATCAGATTTAATGTGATGACTCACATTCAGAAACCAATAATGATTGAACAAATCCCAGATGCGTCATCTATCAAATTAAAAGTCTATTAAAATTATCTCTATTTTTTTGCAGTCATTACATGGATATGGAAATTATATTACATGGATATGGAAATGATGAAAACTTCTTAAGCACATCATTAATGTGATGGAAGTAGCCATTCATATCTTGCATCTATGAAAATCAGTTGTTGAATATTTGCATAAATGTTGATTTGTTTATTGATTTTATTTTTTGTGCTGTTTAGTTGTGGTTTTACTGCATTTCATTCAATAAATGTGAAAACATAATTGCATTGTGTTATTTTTAATTCTTTTTTTTAAAGGATGGAAGTTGGAAAATAACAAAATAAATAATTTAAAAGCAAAAATCTAAACAACAACAACAAAAAAGGTTGAAAAGCCATCACAAAACTCTTTTAATTATGCTGGTAATAGACAAAGAAAACAGTTCAGCTCAGTCATACAAGTGGGAACCCAGTTGAAAATGTGTTGAAAATGTTGGGAGAATGCTATACATTGATTAGACAGGACATTATAATGCAAAACATAATGCAAAGTATTGTGTAAGTTCCCCTTCTGCCACCAGGCAGCTCTGGCCCCTCAGGGGTATGACTCTGGGAGTGTGCTGTGGTATCCGGCACCGTGATGTTCCTTTGGGTGTTGTGGGTTGCAGGATGGCGCCTTTGTGAATTGGACTTGTTTGTCTGGTGCATTCCATGGGAGCTCAATCAGATTGAAATCTGGGGAATTTGGAGGCCAGGTGCCTTCTGGTGCCGTTCTGTAGTGGCCAGCATTGACTTTTTTCTGCAATTGGAGCTCCATTAGCTTTTCTGTGGGATCGGACCAGACATACTTTCCTTTGATCCTTGCAGGCATAGGTGAGCATTGGGTGCCCATGATCCTGTCAACAGTGTACTGGTATAGAATTGATAAACAATGGTAATGTGTTGAAGTTATGCTGTGTTAATGTTATGGCTGATCGGCATATGTTTTCTCTGCAGAATGCCAATCTAGGATCCCAATAGCTATTCATCTATTTTATAAATTTTCACCCTCCTGACCTTTTGATTTATATGTGAAACATTTTGTTCATGACCTATGTGGTCCATTAGCACCATTAGCTCTGACAATTAGCAACTAGCAGATGAGAACCTCCTCAACCAAAAGAGTACCTATCAGCACTCCAGTAGGGAAGCATCTAGGGTTAGAGTACCATTCTTAACTCAAAAGCATTGGAAACAGGATGAGCACAACCACTTCCAATGCTTGTGGGCTTTTTCTTTCTCTCTCTCTCTCTTTCTCTTTTTGAAACCTAATTATATTATGCAGAGTTGAAAGCAAAGTGTGTGCACTCCAAAAGTTAACACTGCAATGTTTAATTGGAGTGATTTTACATATAATTACATGACCCTCTCAGGTACTTTGGGCTTTCACTTTTTTGAGATAAGTAATCTAACATCACCATGTGAGTGGCTAATTAATTTACACATGCATCATTGGATATTTGAAAATTAAAACTCATGAAATTTAAATGATTCCAGGGCAATGCACACCGTACATCCCTCCAAGCTTAATGAAAGCAACATCAAAAAGCTCTGTATTGGATATAATTTTGTTGACAATAATGGGACATTTAAATTGGGCAAAATAACAACAAAAAAGTGTTTTCCTTTGCTTCTTTTTTAAAACTCTTATCAAACACATTAAGAACACAGGGCAGTAGCCTTTAAAAGATGGTTCTGCCTCCACAGCCCAGATGAAAGACCTCATAGGAGGCTTATACCTTTGCTCACACACTTCAGGCAGTCATAACACAGAGGAGCTCTTTGGGAGTTCTCACACACAAGCGCGCACACGTACACACACACACACACACACACACACACACACACACACACACACACATATATATATATATATATATATATATATATATATATATATATATATATATA
>JAAGKR010006181.1:0-19719 GCA_011419295.1 Clarias macrocephalus
TAGTGAGTGTGAGCTCTCTCACAGTGAGATAGTGAGTGTGAGCTCTCTCACAGTGAGATAGTGAGTGTGTGCTCTCTCACAGTGAGATAGTGAGTGTGTGCTCTCTCACAGTGAGATAGTGAGTGTGAGCTCTCTCACAGTGAGATAGTGAGTGTGAGCTCTCTCACAGTGAGATAGTGAGTGTGAGCTCTCTCACAGTGAGATAGTGAGTGTGAGCTCTCTCACAGTGAGATAGTGAGTGTGAGCTCTCTCACAGTGAGATAGTGAGTGTGAGCTCTCTCACAGTGAGATAGTGAGTGTGAGCTCTCTCACAGTGAGATAGTGAGTGTGAGCTCTCTCACAGTGAGATAGTGAGTGTGTGCTCTCTCACAGTGAGATAGTGAGTGTGTGCTCTCTCACAGTGAGATAGTGAGTGTGAGCTCTCTCACAGTGAGATAGTGAGTGTGAGCTCTCTCACAGTGAGATAGTGAGTGTGAGCTCTCTCACAGTGAGATAGTGAGTGCTTGTGAGGCTTATGCAGTTATGTGGAAAATATGATAATAATAATAATAATAATAATAATAATAATAATAATAATAATAATAATAATAATAAAACAGTACACTACAGTGTTTCATTATTTACAAGTCAATAAAAAGCAATGTGAAATTATTTCTGGTGTCCTTGTTATTAGGAGTTATCAGTTCCCAAGTATGGCATCAACGGTGATCAAGTGTCTAAATAAGATTTATTCCAGTTTTCAGTGTTCAGTGTTCTGTTAAAAGGTTAAGCCAGAAAAAGAGAATATTTTAGTTCTGTCCTTGCAGTTTAGTAATATGATATTTCCAGCTGTTGTTAATGATGTTAGTGCGTATGGCACCCCTGTGGTAGTGAAACCCATGAAAGATCAGCCAGTATTGTGATGGAGGGGCATGTGGGGTGCTGATGCTGAGGATCCCAAGAGGACAGGATATATGGACAGGGTCATATAGTATGTCTGTAATCCTCTACGGAGTCCGGGTGAGCTTTACACTTGGTGATGCAGCATCATGGAATACAATTTAAATGTGGTGAAATGTGAATATCTTAGTATCGCAGGGTATATTCAATTCAATTCAATTTTATTTGTATAGCGCTTTTAACAATTGTCATTGTCGCAAAGCAGCTTTACACAATCAAAATCATTATTTAAGTTTATATGAAATGTGAATGTGTATGAATGAAAATGGTCAGATAGTCCCTGATATAGAGTATAGAGAATATATTGTTAAATCTAGTTTGCTAATTCTTGCGAAGATGAGATCAGGTAATTACAGTATTTGTCTCCTGAAAATAATGTTGAAATGTCAGGATTTAAAAGGAGTTTATATGTATACATGTGATGTACTGTTTCTTGATTTGACTTGATTGAGTTGATCTAGGATCATGGGGTAATTCCAAAAAAAAAAAAACCTTGGTAAGATTCCACCATCAATGCCAAATGTAATGTAGTTAGAGAGAGAAAATACCAATCAAAATGTGCAATAAAGGTAATGTGTAATTAAATTTTAGAAGTTTATCTTAATGATATCTGGATTTTGTTTCAAAGCGTTATTCTAGATGGTTTGAACAGTGAACCCCAGCACCTGGTGTCGCTCAGACATTAGCAGGAGAACAGTTAATTAAGTAGCAAGGAACCTTGATGTTGTAGGTTTCTCTGATTGCTGCAGCACATGACTCACTGAACAATACATAAGAGAATGGTGAGGATGGCGCTTGTCTTGTTCCTCTTCGTGCTGTGAATGGTTTAGCGATATAGCGGTTACTGAGGCTGTATGTAAATTATAAATTTTCATCCAGTTTATGTATTTATGAATGTAAATCATAATTTTTAAGGAAAGCCTTCCTTTTAATGAAATCTAGCTACCTGGAATAATAACAGTATTGTAGATTTTAATCGGATGATTAATTAACTAATAATAATAATAATAATAATAATAATCTACAGTATATGCCTTTCAGGTATACTGGTGTCATATACTCGCACCCTCACTGAGTGCATTTTAGTGTCCTCATTCTTACATTCACCTGTTTTGAGTTTCCCTCTGAAGCATCTCGTACATAAGCTCTGGTGTTTCTTTGTTTATGGTGACATACACAGTCAGTGTATGTCATCAGATGTTGCCGATTTATTCCTTATGTCCTAGTATTCAGATTGTTTTTTCGTTGGTTTTCTCATTTTCGATCTTTGACTTTTCCCTTTTTTTTGTTTGCAGATCGTTTGACCCATGCTGAGATTTTGACTTGTGCATTATATATTATAGTTGTTTTTTTTTTTTTGCTCCTTTATAATAAATCTTTTCAGGCTTTATTGTACATTACTGCACAGTGAAATTCTTTATTCTTTACAAATCCCAGCTTTTTGTTAGTCAGCTGGAGTCAGAACGCAAGGTCAGACACTATTCAGCACCCCCTGAAGCAGACAGGATTTAGGGCCTTGCTCAAGGGCCCAACAGTGGCAACCTGGAGAAGTAACTCAGAGCCCCACTTGCATCCATATCTTCAAGTCTGACACTTTTATTGCGTTGGACTGAGTTTTGGAAGTGGTGAGGTGTAATGTTCCCGTTTATAAATGTTATTAGTAATTTGATAAAAAATTAAGGTGTATTTACACTTAACCCTCTAAAAGACTTTCTAGTGCAGTTGAGAATTTCCACAATGTTAGTAAACAAAATGTCCCACATTATAGAGTTTACCAAATGCCATAGTGCACTCTTTGCATTGCCGGAAATCAAAGACCTAAAATCTTTCAAATGTAAGACCTACAATCTAATGTAAGAGTGAGGAAGTCTAAATTGTTACATTGTAAAATTGTGGTGTTCTAAACTGCTATAGTGAAGATATATTTAAGTAGGGAGGAGGTGTAGTCATTTGGAAATAAGGAATATGATGTAGGGGCTTTGGTGTAAGGAGTAAGGATTGGCATTAGGGATGAAGGTTTAGAGAGGAATTAAGAGTACGGACTAGCGGCTAAACCATGGAAAATAAGGAGTAGGAAGTAAGAATTAAGTAGGGAGGAGGGAGAAGTCTGTTTTTATTCTGTGTACACAGTCTTGCTGAACTGAATGTGTAAACCATGTCATGCTCCAGAAAGACATTCTTCAACACCCACATGCAGACTCCTACACCCAGCATGCCACTGAAAACACACACACACACACACACACACACACACACACACACACACACACACACACACACACACACACACACCATTTGTAAATTAACATAAAAATGTGGCTCTGTCTGTGTTTACATGCATAGATGTTCATCAGTTTAAATGAACTCTTTATAATTCCTCTTTAAATTAGTTCCTCTGTTATTAATGCAATTTAAATATAAAGCAAGCATTTAAAAAGAAATATTTACATATAGACAAGTTGTATGTGACTTTTACACATTTATTTACCCATTAAACACAATTGTGTGTTACTGCACTTGTTCTTTTATGTTACTGTTTCCATGGAAACAATTCATTCACATTTTCTTAAATAATTTGTAACATATTTAAATGCTATTTAAAAGCTGTTCTGAGGTGATTTACACATTAAGTGATATTCAGAAAGAAAAGAAACTGTGATGTGTCTCCTGAGCGTAACAGGAAGGTTATAACATGTATGAATGTTCACAGCTGTACGGCGCCGCTCACATGTTTGACTGTGGCTGAGAGTCTCATCACCGTGCTGTGCTTGAAGTCACTTTTACACCTTCATTCACTAGACATTTCATCACAAGTCCTGGTTTGGTTGAACACTCCCTGTACGTTATGCTTTCTCTGATATGTAACTAAAGTGGTGTACATTTGCTGTTGTAGGTATACTGTACATGTGGATTAGGGTTAATTCAACTCGATTCAATTATGGCACTTGAACTATTTCAGTCACACATCTCAAACAGAAATAGATTGGGTGCTGAACTTCAGGAATTGTCCCTAAATCTTCAGTAATGACATGTCACACCAACACTGGAATCTACGCAGGACTTCACTTCCCAGAACACCCCACAGCCTACAAACATGGCCGCCATGGACTGTGTTCCCTGACGTAATATTCCACCAGCACATTCTCAGTCACCAGAATACGCCTGACTCCAGTCACGCTCACAGCTTTTATACGCAGACTTTGGACTTTGCCTCTTTGGAGAGTAAGACTCCGGGTACCTGAGGCCACCAGTGTTCGAAACTCTTCTTGGACACTCTGTTTAGCACTTTGTTTGCTGAACACTGTACCCGACGCTCTGCTCACCTGTGAGAGTTCTTTAAGTTAACCTGCACTTGCATTTATCACAGACTTGTTGTTTTTTTCTCACTAGTGAATGTAATTTTTAAATTTTTTAACTAACTGTTGATTGATCAGAAATAATTTTATACAAAGGACACTGCATATAAAACAGGGCAGAAGTAGCTCAGTGGTGTTGGATTACTGCTCTAAAGGTCCAAGGTTCAGAGCCCAGCACCACCAAGTTGCCACTTTATTAAAAAGATTTAAAAATGTCATTCTGGATAAGGGCAACTGCCAAACATCATAAAGGTAAATATACAACAAACTACTTGTGAGAGGAAAAACACTATTATTTAAATATGTTACAAATTATTTAAGAAAATGTGAATGAATTGTTTCTATGGAAACAGTAACATAAAAGAACAAGTGCAGTAACACACAATTGTGAATGCATATACTAAAGATAATTTATAAATAAAATAAAATGTTCTGACCAATCAGAATCAGCACTGAGGTTTAATAATAATAATAATAATAATTTAATGTCATCATTTATTATATAATAATGTAATAATTTTAAATGTGTTTGTATGTGTGTGTGCATGTGTGTGTGCATGTGTGTCTTGGAGTGTGAGAGAGTGTGAGATTGTTCTTGACATCTGAGGTTGGAAATTTGAGTGTGGTCGAGTGTGTGTGTGTGTGTGTGTGTGTGTGTGTGTGTGTGTGTGTGTGTGTGTGTGTGTGTGTGTGTGTGTGAGAGAGAGAGAGAAAGAGAGAGTGCCTTCCCTAACATAGTACTCATTCCTCTGACTCCACCCACATTCCCATGGAAACCAGCTGTCACCTGTCACTCCAAACCAAGCAATAATACAGTTTCGTGTGTGTGTGTGTGTGTGTGTGTGTGTGTGTGTGTGTGTGTGTGTGTGTGTGCGTTTTCTCACACAGGAATAGTTAAATGTGATCATAGAGGTGCTTCAACCACAGCAGGTCAGAGCTGAAGTGTGTGTGTGTGTGTGTGTGTGTGTGTGTGTGTGTGTGTGTGTGTGTGTGTGTTCCATTGTGTTAATTTTGTTCATTTAAGTGTATGCTATATAAGGAGGCAATAGAACACCTGGATCTAGGATATGAAATAAAAATTAAGTCTCTTATACTTAATGCTTGGTTAATTTCTAAACTAAAAATAATAATAATTTTAATTGAAAATTAAATATTAGCAATAAATAATTAATGACTATTTCATTGTAGATATTTACTGTGCAATAATAGTTTTACAATTGGGATTAAATGAAGCAGGACTGCAGTAAGGCTGAATTACTGATGTTACAATAAGATGTTTAGATGATTCTGATTCTTCAGCTGTGGCGCCATCAGCAGATCTCAGGTTGATCAGTTTTCAGGTTGAGCTTTTAATTCATTTTTCATCAGTTTGTGGATTGAGCTACCAGGAAAAACAGAACAATAGATATTTTGTATGCTAATGTGAGTAAAGCTTATAGTGTCACCCCCCTGCCCCCACAGGGTAAATCGGATTGTTTTCCTGAAGCCCCACTATAAACCTTGTGTCATGAGTCAGCCTACTACAACACGTACATTGAGGATATGGTCTCCTGAGGAGGAGATGATGAAGGACTGTTTTAAGTGTACTGACTGGAGTGTGCTGCATGAGATCCATAATGGTGACACTGAGTACATTACACACTGCACAACAGACTACCTCAACTTCTGTATGGACATCAGTGTGCCTGTTCGAACCATGCGCTGCTTCCCGAACAACAAGTGAAGTCAAGCTTCTACTGAACCTGAAGAAGAAGGCTTTTGAGGATGGTCACAAGGCTGACCGCAAACGCAAGTTCAGTCTAAAGGTGATGTACAAAAGCAAAGTGGAGAAGAAGTTGCAGGAAAACAATATGAGGGATATCTGGGATGGTGTGAAAACCATCACAGGCTGTAAAAGAAGGACAGCAGTATAATAGTTGGGATGTGGTAACTTGGGTCTGGAACTAGGAAAAGTATCTGAACTCTGGAAAACATTATGTCTCATCACAGTTCAGAAAAAAAAATGGGCCAAAAGATGTTAATGATTACAGGCCTGTGGCGCTGACGTCTCATATCATGAAGACGTTCGAACGGCTGTTTCTTCATTTCCCGAGACTACAGGTTAGTCATGCACTCATTCCCCTGCAGTTTGCCTACAGGCAGAAAATTGGTGTTGAAGACACAATCCTCTACCAGCTCCATCTAACTCTCTTCCACCTCAAAAAGGGGAAAGGTGCTGTGAGGTTTATGTTTTTTTTTTTCTCCAGCACTTTCAGCACAATCTAGCCCCTCTTATTGAGAAACAAGCTGACTGACATGCAGGTGTATTCACATCTGGTGATCTGAATCACAGACTACCTCAGGACGATGAACTGCATCTCTGAAACCCTTTCCAGCACTCCATTGCACATAGTTTTCTGCAACCAGAAGAGTGTTTTCGACATCGCAAAACTGCTCAACGGACAGACTTAGATGATTATTTGTCAATTACTTAGGTTTTTGCACTATTAATACTGTTGCATGGTTGTCACCTTGCCACACATAAAATTGCACATCATGACTGAACTGCAGTTAACCTCATTGCTCTTATTGTTTTTTTTTTTCTTTTGATTTTCGAATTTATATGCTTTATTAATATACTCCTTATATATATATATCTTGCAGTGTTTGTTCTTAGATTTTCATTGCACTAGTAAATTCTGGTCAGTTCTCACATTACCCTGTGTGTACCGACTACATAAAATTCTTATTCAATTCAGTCATACACAGTACGATATGCAGTAAAATGCTTGAACAAACACCTGTGACCTTAAAAAAAGATTATTAATAGGAAATAAATATGGAATAAAATAAGAACTAAAATATAGAAAAACTAGGTAAGGAAAATATAGCTATAGAAGATAAAGAAAAATATAAGAAAAACCTAGCTGTACAAATACAAACTTAGCTGTTATACAAATATAAAATATAAGAAATACTTAGCTTTCTAAATACAGAAACAAAAATCTGTACAAATATAGAAAAATACAGAAATCTGTGTGGAGATGAGATTGGATTTATTTAGAAATGTCTGGGAAGTGTGCAAATATGCATGTGTTTATGTGCAACAAGCAAATATTAAGTAGAAATATGTATAAATGTGCATGAATGTGCAGGATGCGCATAAGTGTCCATGATGTCCATGAATGTCCAGAATGAGTGCAAAAGCAAATGTCCATAAGTGTGAACTGTGCAAAAAAAGGTTTAGTCCTGTGTGGTATTCTGGTTTAGAGAAAAAGCTCCTCCTCAGTCTCTCCGTGTTCGCCCTCAGGGAGCGGAATCACTTTCCTGACCGCAACAGAGAGAACAGTCCATTGGCTGAGGTCCTTCATGGTCTTCTTGGCCTTGGTCCAGCACCGCTTGCTGTAGATTGAGTGCCTGGGAGCTGGATGCTGATGATGTGCTCAGGTGATCTCACCACCCTCTATAGAGCTCTTCTGTCCTGCATTTCCCAAACCAGGTTGTGATGTTTCCCGTCAGGATGCTCTCTATGGTGCAGAAGTAAAAGTTCCTAAGCAGGCAGTCTAAAGTCTCTCAAGCGTCTGAGGTGGTAGAGACGCTGCCAGGCCTTTTTCATCATGGTGTTGATGTGACAAGACCATGACAGGTCCTGCATGATGTGAACACCGAGGTATCAAACGGTCCACTCTCTCCACTGGGGCCCTGTTGATGACGGGTGTCTGGTATTTCCTCTCCTGGTTTGTGCTGAAGTCCACTATAAACTCCTTTGTCTTGATGATGTCTAGAGGGAGATTGTTCATCTGGCACCAGTTCTCCGGATTTCCAATCTCCACCAGGTAGGCCGCCTCATCATTGGACGGTAATCAAACTGTAAAAGGGTCAAGTGTGTCAGGTAGTGAAGAAATGATGAGGTCTCTGACCAGCCGCGCAAAGCCCTTAATCACTACTGAGGTGAGGGCTACAGGGCGATAATCATTGAGGAAAGCAGGATGGGATTGACACTTTAAAGCATGTGGGGATTACTGACTGGGATAAAGAGATGTTGAATATCTCTGTGAACTCAGGTGCTAGCTGGTCTGCGCAGGCTCTAAGGACTCAACTTTAGATGCCGTCTGGTCCTGCTGCTTTCCTGGTGTTCACTCTCCTGAAAGCTCTCCTCACATCATGCTCAGAGCTGATGAATGTGTTTCCAGTGCTGGCAGTGTCTTCCTGTCTGCAGTTGATGGTGCTGCTAGCATTAGCATTAGCATCTGTCACTCTGTTGGAGCTGTGACTCTAGTTTTCTCCCATAGCACTGCTTTGCCTCCTTCACCGCTTTCCGGACATTGTATGACGCAGCCTTGTACAGGGACATGTCACCCGATGCAAGTCCCATGTTATAGGCAGTGGTGCAAAATCTCAGAGCATTGGGAATGGTTTTATCCACCCACGGCATCTGATTGGGAAACGTTCTAGATGGTTGTTTTTTGTATGGTCTCATCTATTATTTTCCCGACGAATCCCACAACTGCTTGCGTAAACATGTTGATGTCATCAGAGCTGTGCCGAAACTTGTCCCAGTCTGCGTCATCAAGTGCATCCTGTAAATCAGCCACTGATTGGTTCATCCAGTGCGCAACCTCCCTCTGAACTGGAACTTCCTGTCTGAGCCTTCGTTTGTATTTTGGCATGAGGAAGAAGGCGGCATGGTCAGTTTTTCCAAATGGGGGGTGAGATTGAGACTTGTAGCCAGTGTTGGGTTTAACGCGTTACAAATAACTTTTTTACAAAGAATTACTTTTTTTGATGTAACGAGTAAGCTAACGCATTAGGTCTGCCATTCAAGTACTCAGTTACTTAGTTACTTTTTCAAAAATGTAATCCGTTATTCAGACAATTTATGCAATTTATCCACTGCCAACCCCACGCTTAGTGCTCGATTCACATGCAAGATTTAGGTCAACGACTGGCACTACCAGCAGACCTCATTGTCCTGAGAATGAAGCTAACTGAACTTGGTCATTTTTAAATGACTTTACTATATGTATATAAGTAAATAAATAAGTAAATAAATAGCTTAAATGGAGAAACAAAATTCCTTAACGACCATTACTGTAACATATTTATGTATATATCAGAAATAAAAATACTAATGTTTTAGTTTAATCCAATAAACACAAAAACATGACAAAATGTTCATCTTTTATTTTTTTATTGATCGTACGATTTGTTTCTTTGTTGTGGCATTAGACTGTAGTTCATAACTGCTGAATGAAGTTAAATTTACACAATAAATTTATAATTGCGTTACTTTAGACTTGTGCACTCGTGTAAATAGCTTTTTCAATGTCTAGACTACCATATCATATATTTGTGTTTAATGCAGTTTTATTAGTTTGTAATTTATCAGATACTTTCAAGTAAATTTGAATCACTCTAAACACAACCCATGATTTTTATGCGATTTTAAAAACAATGCAATAACTAGTTTTATTTATTTATGTTTCACGACATCCTTAATTTACCGGGTGATAATTGATAATCTTAATATTTTGACTCGCCTCAAATATGGATAACCTGAAACATGCAACTATACATGTCCACTTACTCTAAAGTTAACCTAGAAAAATGCTTAGGTTCAAGAGTTTATGCCAAGCGTCAAAGATGAATAGTCGTGCGCACTCAGTGCATCACATGTGTGACGACAAAACATTATGATTTTGTAAAATAAAGAATGCAAACTGGATGCACTATTCTGTACTGGTTTCTGTGAACTTGGGTGCGTGAAAGAATTAACCGAAACTCTGTGTATACTTGCCTCACAGATGTGAAAAATATATACTTATAGAAAGCGAAATGTCTGCTTTTACATAAAGTAATGGAAAACAAATTTCAGATGATGTAATTCACATGAAACGAATTGTAGGCACATCCTCTGCAGCGGAGATTTCAGCCCTTTTGCAAAATGTCCCTTTGCGCCACCTGCTGGTCATTTCAGGGATGACTTTAAAAGGCGACTTATTTAAATCTTCTGCTGTCGTCCTGTTGTGGTGGTGAGTGTGACGGTAAAGCACATTCTGGTGTCCTACCTACTGTAGATCACCGCAGGTCTGCAAAGCATTTCACTGCATATTGTACTGTGTCAAATAAAATTTGAATTTGAAAAAGAGGATGATAGATTCTGCCTCTGTCCCCATTTGGACAGAGGGAGAATGCCCAGCACCCACTTATCTCTTAGCTCTAATCACACCCCGCACCGCACCACATTCCCTCCGATCCTCCAGCACTGCTCGGCTGGTCCCACCATCTCTCAGAGATTGAGGAAGACATGCATCTAAACTGTTTTATGTTCTAGCACATAGGTGGTGACCCTAGTCACATGAGTTTGCTGGCTTTTACCGCTTGGATCCGTAGTTCCAAGATGGCGGCGAGGATCTAACTCGAGGACTCTCGCTGCTGCATTCTGAACTAATTGAAGCTTGTTTATGCACCTAGTTGGTTATTCAACTAGGTCACAGTAAGGCGTTACAATAGTCCAACCTAGAGATGATAAAAGCATGAACTAGTTTTTCTGTATCGTTTAGTGACAATATATTCCTTAACTTGGCAATATTTCTGAGGTGACAGAATGCTATCCTGGTGATATTATCTACATGAGCTTTAAATGAAAGACTAGAATCTATAATCACACCGAGGTCTTTTACTGTTGCACTAGATAGAACAGAAAGGCCATCTAAAATTACAGTGTGATCTAAAATCTTGCTTCTAGCTGCAAGCGGTCCTATGACTAGAACTTCTGTCTTATCAAGATTAAGCAGAAGGAAGTTAATTAACATCCAGTCTCTCATATCTTTTACACATTACTCGACTTTAGCAAACTGGTTTTTCTAATCTGGTTTTGCTGAAACATATAACTGTGTGTCGTCAGCATAACAATGAAAACTAATATTATGCTTACGGATTATGTTGTCCAAAGGAAGCATGTAAAGGGAAAAAAGCAGTGGGCCTAAAACTGAGCCCTGTGGAACACCAAACTCCACTAGAAAACATGCAGAATAATCAGCATTTAAATCTACACACTGATAACGATCAGTCAAATAGGATCTGAGCCACAAGAGGCCTGTTCCCTTAATTCCTACTACATTTTCTAATCTGTGAAGGAGAATACTATGATCAATGGTGTCAAAAGATGCACTGAGGTTGAGTAACACAAGTGTAGTGACGCAACCCTGATCAGAGGCCAATAGGAGGTTGTTTACTACTTTAACGAGTGCTGTCTCTGTGCTGTGATGAGGCCTAAATCCTGACTGATACAGTTCATTTATGTTATTTCTATGCAGATATGAGCAGAGCTGCTCTGCTAATATCTTTTCCAGAATCTTAGAGATAAAGGGGAGGTTTGATATCGGCCTGTAATTGGACGGCTGACCGGGGTCAACGTCAGACTTCTTAATTATCGGTTTAATGACAGCTAATTAAAAATAATTTGGAACATACACACTGCTGAGTGAAGAATTAATTATTTTCTGTTCTGTTATTTCTGGCACTATCTGTTTGAGAAAATATGTCTGAATAGGATCTAATATACAGGTTGATGAATTTGCAGAAGAGTTGAGTGAAATTAGTTCATTCTCTTCAAGGGGAGTAAAGTATTCTAGGTTCCGATCTGACATGGTTAGTTTAACATCTGCATCAATTACATTGTCCGGTTTCAAAGCCTCAATTTTATGCCTAATATTTAAAAAGTTCTCACTACTACACAATACTGTTATGGAGAGTTCTGCAGTGGTCTTTCTGGTTAATTTAGCTCTGGTATTAAATAAAAATCTAGGATTATTTTTGTTATTTTCTATAAGAGTGGAGAGATACGTTGATCCAGCATCACTGAGAGCTTTTCTATAGTTCAGGATGCTCTTCTTCCATGCTATTTGAAATACTAACAATTTAGTTTGAAACCATTTATGTTCTAATTTCTGAGCGGTCTGTTTTAAACTGCGTGTGTGGTCATTATACCAAGGAGCGAGTTTCTTATCTCTAATCAATTTCCTTTTAACTGGAGCTACATTATCTAAGGTATAACGGAATGTTGACTCTAAATGTTCAGTCGCCTGATTGAGTTCTGTGAAGTCAGATGGTGATCCAATCAAAGTTGATAACTCTGGGAGATTATTGATGAAGCTCTGTGCGGTATTTGATGTAAATGTACGTTTAAGGCGGTAGCGCGGTGCTGTGCGTACATTATTACTATGACACGCCTTAATCGAGACAAGATAGAGATCTGAGATAACTTCAGACTGTGGAATTGTGGTTATATTTCCTATACTTAATCCGAAGGATAATATTAAATCTAAAGTCTGACCTGCTTTATGAGTGGGTCCTACTACACACTGATTTACTCCTACTGAGTCCAGTATGGACAAGAATGCTGTTCTCAGAGGGTCTTCTGGATTCTCAAAATGAATATTAAAGTCTCCAGCAATTAACACTTTATCTACAGAAACAACTAGGTTTGAGAGGAAATCTGCAAATTCACAGAGAAACTCCGAGTACGGCCCTGGGGGTCTGTAAATGATGATTAGCGGGATCGACTGAGCAGACTTCATATTTGTAGCTATACTTTTTATGTTACTATAGAGAACTTCAAATGCACTAAATTTGCGTCTGTGTTTTTGTACGAGAGACAGATTATGGTTATAAATAACTGCGACTCCTCCTCCTCTACCAGTTAGCCGTGGCTGGTGTATGTAGCTGTATCCAGGAAGACTCGCTTCATTTAGAGCTACATACTCGTCCTGTTTAATCCAGGTTTCTGTTAAACATAATATATCAAACTCCTGATCTGTGATAGTTTCATTAACAATAACTGCTTTAGATGCGAGAGATCTAATATTTAACAGTCCGAGCTTCAGATCAGAGGTGCGGCTGCGCATTCAGTGTGATCTGAATTTGTGGTGTTTATGTTAATTAAACTACTAAAACAGACTTTCTGAGTCTTTCTAAATTCATGTTTATGTTTCTCTCGCGGAACAGACACAGTCTCAATATGATGTACCCTGAGTGACGACTCTATGCAGCTAGCAGACCGTTGGTTTAGCCTGTATAATTAAACTCTACTTATTCTGCCAAGAAGCTTATGCCAGAAGCTTTTTGATTTTTAACCAAAACTGACTGTTAAAGAAAAATCCTGTTAAGAGACATTCAACTAAAAATTAGGAATGATGTTTGTATAGTTGCGACTCTGTAACAATATGATAAAACATTAAATAAATGAAATCCTGTGTTCCAAACTCTTGGGGTTTTCTTCTGATAAAGAAGAATCATACAATCATTCTGTTCCAGAAAAAGAAACATTCAAAGAAATACTCCCCTGATCTTCATGTTCATGATGAATGTGTAGACATTATAAGGATAGCCTTTTTATAAAGCAATCCTTATAATAATCCACCTCTAGGCTGGATAATTGTAACGAGCTTCAGTCCAGAATGCAGCAGCGAGAGTCCTCACTAGAACCAGAAGATACGAGCACATCACCCCTATCTCATCTACGCTGCATTGGCTCCCTGGGAAATTCTGCATCGATTTTAAAATACAGTATCTGAGTGAACTGTTAGTGTCTTACGATCCGCCACGCCTACTTTGATCAAAGGATGCAGGCTGCTTGACAGTACCAAGTATTATGAAAACTACAGCAGGGGGCGGAGCTTTTTCTTACAAAGCCCCAAAGTTGTGGAATAGTCTTCCAATTAATGTTCGGGACTCAAACACAGTCTCAGTGTTCAAGTCTAGGCTAAAAACCTATTTATTTAGCAGATCTGGGGGACTCATGGACGTAGAGTATTATCATGTTCTGGTATGTTTAGATGCTCTCTTCCCCTCTCTAATTGATCACTCAGGTTTTTTGATGATGGATTGGCTGGTTGTTGTACTTCCCAGAAAGCTGTTGCACCCCTGCTTGCACTCTGCACTAAATATACAACTTCATAAACTATTACAGTGGAATCTTGGATTGCGAGCATAATTCGTTCCAGAAGCGTGCTCGTATACCACAACACTAATTCAAAGCAAATTTTTATATATAATTTTAAAAGCAAATAAGAAATAATGGAAACTCAAATTATTCGTTCCACAATCCAAAAAAAAGAAACCCATAAAATTATCAATACAAAATATAAAGTAAAAATAAAACAAAACCTGCATTTTACCTTTAAAAAAGTACAAATAAATGCCAACAATAAGTGCTTCCGTTTATGCGCGCAGGCACTGTGTGTGTGTATGTGTGTGTGTGAAGCTAAAGTAAAAGGAGAGGAGGATTGAGCCCCTCCCCTCTCCCTCTTCTCGTCTTACACAGTAACTCTTCCTCCTCCAATATTTGAGTTTCACACACACTAACGTAAACACTGTTTTATCCGGAAAATAAAAAGAAACTTCTATAATGACACTCGACTGTATGCAGACTAACGGAATCACTGTTGTAAAGTAAAAATAAAACAAATTCACAGGACAAGTTCATATAATAATCTATGTCCTCTTTCTCCTTTTCTCCCTCCCCCTATGGATATGAAAAATCTATTTTTATTTCATTATGTTGAGCTACATGTTACTTGTCAGATACCACTGACCCTTGCAGCTATAGTTTGCCCCACATGGTTTGCCTAGAGATCACCATGTGTTTACTGGTACCACAAAGACAACTTCAGGACAGCTGTGGATGCTCTTCCATGAATAGCTTATTGACTGCAACTGTTAAAAGGAGTTTACTTAAACTTCTTAATCACTGAGAACTTCCGTTTAATATGATAGACCTAAAGTTAAATCTTTAATGATTTAATGATTCATACTCAAGTTCCTGTTATAGCAGTTAACACCATTTCACTCATACTGCTGTCATCCTGATGAGTCTGGTTCTCTCAGGATTTTCCTTGCCACATTCTTTCTTTTTCCTCTGGCTTTCTCATTAGGGATAAATCTTTAATTTTCATTCAAACTTTATATTTGAAAACACTTGCGTATATGTATTATTTTTATTTATAAAAGCTCTATGTAAATAAAAACTGAACTGAAGGATACAAAAAAACATAAATCCAAAACCAATTCAAAGATTCAGAGCGGTGTTCAAAAGAGGAATTAGTTAGAAGTAAAAATCGGAATCAGACACAAGACAAGAGGGAAAGCATGAAGAGAAAGACAAATAAACCTTTCTGTCTGTCTGCAGGATGGATGAACAGGACCGAGTGAGTCAAGCCTCCAGTGTGGTCACAGTTTTGTCAACCAGAGACCAGGTGTGTTTATCCCCCCCCCCCCCCCCCCCAACGACATACTCATGTGTGCCAATCAAACATTAGAGCAACTTTATCCATGCTTTCATTCAGATCCAAATAGTTCTATCTGAAGCTGATGATTGTGTGTGTGTGTGTGTGTGTGTGTGTGTGTGTGTGTGTGTGTTTGTAGACTGACAAGAAACCACAGTCATTCTGTAAAAGGTCTCGCTCAGTGCAAAGAGATCCAAACTGCGCAGTTGTGATCAGAGGCTGGCTTTATAAAAGAGTGAGTATATAAAGTAGCTCCATTAAAAGCCCAATCAAAATTTTAAATCATTGCTCCTTACTTACGTTACACACATACATAAAAAAAACAACAACTCTACAAACAAACCATGGTCCAATTATTATATGTGCATTTAAGAATTTAAGAATTTTAGGTCCCGATTTGCACTTTGCACATAAAAGATAAATAATTAAAGGCAAAAGATTGGTGCTTTATCCTCAGAATGCATGACATTACTGTGTTTGAGTGTAACCATGGAAATGATCATATTTTCCAGTGTTCATGTTTGTGCTACTGCTTTAAACCTATTAAATATTCATCCTCATCACTGCTTTGCAAAACTCTCGTGCTGAGAAAAGCCCTGATGTCTCACTAAAAATAACACACCTACTGGAGGGGATTCCACTTCCTGTTCTTCTTCCTCTTCACTCCAACCCCCATTAACTTTATAAACAGGAAATATTTTGTACAGATAATCATCTGATGTGCATTTCAAGAAGGCTTTAATAATGTTTAATAACTGATGAATCTCCCTCTCTTTCTCTAGGACAGTACAGGGCTAAAGTTGTGGAAAAGGAGATGGTTTGTTTTGTCTAACTACTGTCTATTTTATTATAAAGGTAAGTCCAATAACTGTGTGTGTGTGTGTGTGTGTGTGTGTGTGTGTGTGTGTGTGTGTGTGCCTCCAATAACTTAGTAACCAAACATACAACCAGAGGGGAGAATCAGGAGAGAAAAAGAGAGTAACTGTAATACACATACATATTGTAAAGAGAGTAATGCACAGGAGTCATTAATCATCAAGAGGTGTGACTACAAAAGCAGAAGCTCTGGAGTTTGGCCTTCTGGAGCACTCATCTTTGTATCAATCTAGAAAGAATTTAGGAACACACAAACAGGGAATGAGCTTGGCACAGGAGAAGTGACACAGCTCAACATGGTGACTGCAATGGAATTGGGCTATAGAGTCACAACATTATGTCACTGCATA
The DNA here is from genome assembly GCA_011419295.1 of Clarias macrocephalus. Taxonomy (NCBI): domain Eukaryota; kingdom Metazoa; phylum Chordata; class Actinopteri; order Siluriformes; family Clariidae; genus Clarias; species Clarias macrocephalus. Next base: position 16,789 of record JAAGKR010006181.1, read on the forward strand.
CATCCATGTATGTCCCTACAGGTAGTCTCCGACTTACGAACGAGTCCCGTTCGTAAATCTGATTTGTCCTTACAAATCGGGCCATTAAGCACGCACAAGCTGCCGCAACAGCGTGCGGGAAGCTATGAAAATGACGTTTATTACCTGTAGGGGGCAGTCGTGTTTCAATCTGAAGTATTGTGTGTCTACTGAAGCCGAAAATGTGTTAATCTCTCTTAGGTGCCCATTGACAGCAAGCGACAGAGCTCATAAACGTGTCGGGCTCAAACTGTAAATACTGATATGTATTTATTCTTCATTTTCTTCTGCGCGTTCTCTATTCAGTATTATTATTATTATTAGTAGTAGTAGTAGTAGTAGTGATTTATCGATAACAATGCAGACATATTCCCCCAGAAATTATACAAACACAAATATATAGACTACTCGCTAGATAAACGCTGGCTTTTCCAACACGACAGTGCGCTCCAATGTGAGCTGATTTATTCAAGTCATAATATAATATAACATGATTTTGCTGTTTAGCTGTTTAGGTTATTTTTTGTGTGCATAAGAATTGCCAGTTCATCACTGCTCAAGACTTTCAAGACAATCTACTGCTTATTTGCTTATTCTCCAGAGAAAGCAAAATACAACTGTGCATACAGTAAATAAAAAGACAAGTATCAAAATCAAAATGTATCAAATCCAATTATGAAGTCTTGTCACGGGGCGGAGCGGAATGAGGTGAATCCAAGTGCAGATGACGTTTGACTATGTAGACGGAAGCGAGGTAGGAATGCGGAAGCGAAGGTCAATACCGGGAGATCAGTCAAAGCCGCGTCTAAGCCAGATCGCAAAACGAGAGCCGTAGTCAAAACAGGAAGCATTAAATCGGTAACCGGGAAATAAAGCAGCGAATCGAAAATCCAAAAAACATAAAACAAAAGCCGTGGTCAAAAACAGGAAGTGCAAGATCAAAGCCGGGAGATCAAACAGCGAAGCGACAATCCTAAACGAGAGGCGAGAGACAAGAACACGAAACTAACTTGGCAACGTGAAAGCAATGAAACAAAACGTGAGAAAATCTAGGCAAAAATACGCAAGATAATCCAGCAGTTAAGCCAGGTGTAGTATGTTTGATCTGCAAAAAAACATGATGATTATTATTTTTAAAAAGTTAGAAGCACTTCGTGTGCATGTAAGAATATTTACTTATACAGTAATATACAATAATCACAAACTTTAAACATGGCTTAGCGAGAAGTTCTAGAAAGCATTTTAGCCGCTCATTGCATATTGGGTTCATTTTATAAAGTTGCCGATCACAAACTTGATAATCCCCCAGTCATTGTTTTCTTTGACTAAAATAACAAACACAATTACAAACAGAAACACACAACAAGTATGTGCTATTGTAACAGACCTGAAGAGGAAGACACGACGTAGGACGTATCTTTGAGAGGTGAACTTTAATCATTGAGAAACAAAGTCAAAATAACAGTCCTTTAAAGCTGAAAAGTCAATTGGGTGAACAGCACCCTCTAGGGAAAACCCTGCCAGTTGTTGTTACAGAATTTTAAAAGAAATCATATAATTGAAAGACGGTGTAATTGTCTCTATGTATTATTGCACATATAGTGTATTATATAAATATTGCTCAACATAATGTAATTACAGATAAATATATTAGAAATTAGATTACAGACTAAAATAGTAAAAATGTTGTAATAATGACGGTGCTAATAATCTCTCTCTCTCTCTCTCTCTCTCTCTCTCTCTCTCTTAGACAGCAGGGAGGAATGTGTCTTGGGGAGTCTTCCTCTTCCAAGCTATAAGATTTTCTTCTGCTCTCCAAGAGAATGTAAGAACAGGAAGTATGCCTTTAAGGTGTGTATCTGTGTGTTTGTTGTGTGTATTTGTGCATCATTAAACACCTGTGTCAACAAATCTTGACAGAAATTTTATTTTGGACATTGCACTTAAATGTGTGTGTGTGTGTGTGTGTGTGTGTGTGTGTGTGTAGGTAGTTCACCAGGGAATGCGATCATATTTCTTCAGTGCTGAGACTCAGGAGGACATGTTGGGTTGGGTCAGAGCTCTCAGCCAATCAGCATGCATGGAGAATGATGATCTCATCAACAGGTTCTCAGATATTAACTCAGATCAGACAAATTAGAGCAACTAGAGCTAAACATCAAATAATTTAATTTAGAAACAAAAAAAATGAACATGAACAGACCACACAGATGAACAGACACACACACACAGACCACATGTTTATTAGACACTGTATGTCTGTTGTAGACGCTGCTCCAGCTATCACGACTTCTCTCAGCTAGGGGGCAACAGTGAGTCAGTGAACCCCCTACATGTGTATAGAACCCAGAACAAAGCATCTCACTGTGCTGCGGGGGGAGAGGACACTGCAGTTCACAGGGGCAGAGACAGAGATACACAAAAGTAACACATTTGTAGATGAAGTACATCATCCTGTGTTTCATTTCACTCTCTCACAGCTCTCTCTCGTTCTCTCTAGTTCTGGTATTCGAACCCGATCTCTGAGTTTGGACCGTACAGGTGAAGATCACTTCCTGTATCAGGGGTCAGGCCCATCAACCCCCAGAAGTCATTATGAGTCACGATCTCACAGCCCACTGCTTAGAGGTGACCTACGATCTCAGGTAAGTAAACCTGCACACTCCAACTCTTAAAAATGTGTTCTGACCAGAGAGAGCATAATGGAACTCTCTCTCTGTTTCTATCTCCCCTATCATCTGACTGTCTAGCCTTTTTTCAGTCTCTTTCTGTTCTATTCAGCCCCCTTCTTTCTCTACAAGGATGTGTCACTCGTCTCTCTCTCTCTCCCTCTCTCTGCACATGTGCTGGGTGTGAGGCGAGCGCATGGAAGGCTGTTTGGCATCTTGCCATGTTTCGAAAGACTGTCCCCCC